>NIVC01000386.1:540000-639185 GCA_002269645.1 Macrostomum lignano
AGGCCGCACAGACCTTGGCAGCCCCTCGATGCTTGGTCCAGACTGAATATCCGGAAGGATTCTGCCTGGCAGTTCTGTAGAAGCCGTCCTAATGAAATCAGTTCCAGTGGATGGCTCTAATTTGATTCTCGGTTTGCTAAGAACCAGACAGACTTGCGTTAATTTCATCCTAATGCAGTTTATGCTCAGCTGGCTTGTGGATCAGCCAGAAGAAGCGAGAACTGAGGCACACCTTTGCCCTCGAGTCCGCTGCGGCCTCTCTTGAGCACCGCACTCGCTTCCCTGTCACTGACTATTTTCCCACAAAAGCAATAATCTGGATAATCCTACTCAACCTATCGAAGCTCAATACCCTTTTCCTCAGTCAATGTGGAACTAATTGATATTTACACTTTGTTCAGATAAGCAGCACCATTTGCTACTATGGAAAAGGCATTACCCGAAAATCAATGCTAACCGACCACCGCGACCTCCTTGCTTTCGCATTCCTGACTTGCACCCGTGCCAGCCCAACTACAGTGCCCCTTAATCTGTAGCTGCGGTCTAATCCAGATAAACCGTGCATGCTACCAAAAAGCGCGGGTTCCGCCCACCCAGTTCGGATTCCAGCCGCCTCTGCACGCTCGCTCACTCACGGCTTTGCCAGCCCATATTTAGGAAGAGAAAAGTATTTGGGAATTGTACTGAAATCGGGCCGCACTCTGCCTGCATTGCCATTGCGGGATCCTAGCGGACCAAGAGGGCCCCTCTGCGTTCAGTCGCGCCTGACGGGGTAAAGGAAGAAAAACTTGTTTTTCCCCCAGCCTGAAAAAATGCATGTAGAAAGTTCGAACCCACTGCGTGCCAGCCTGGATTTTCCATCGCCTTTGAAGCAGCTGCCTGTCTGACTGTCCGTCTGACTGCCCCAACTCCTGACAATGGCCGGCCAGTCGGGAGCAGTCAGTCAGCCGTTTCCCGTCGGCCCCCACCCGCTTGGGTCGTCAACACGCAAAGGGTGAGGGAAGAAAGAAACCTCATTAATCTTATCTGCCTAATCCCAGCGGGGGAGGCAGGCACTCGGGGGCTAGGAAGGGAAGTGCACTGCATGCGCTTCTCTCTGACGAAGCCCCAAGGAAGCGAGGCGAGGAGAGAATCGAGAAAAGAAAAGACAGGCAAAGATTTAAGTTATCCAAGTTGCCTAAGGAGGAAGTGAGAAAGGCGACCGAGAAAATATTAGCTTTGAGGCAGCTGAGCAACTTCGTTCCCTGAGCAGCAGTGAGCAGCTCAGTTTGCCCCACCCTAGCATGGCACCGCCGCGTGGGCCAGCGATAATTAGAGTTCGCTAGAAACTATTTTTGCTAGCAAATTTCCTAACCGTGCTTGAGCCAGCGGTTTGTTTCTCCTAAGAAAATGTACTTTTAGCGAAGAAAATTCCTGTTGTTTTCCATTCCTAACCCGAGGTTGAGAACAATGCCCTGAGGGCACTCACTGCTTTATCGATCCAATTTCTCTATTGCCGACATTTTGCATTGACTTCACTCACGCAGTTGTACGAGTGCCGGCTCAAATTTAGCCCCAGGAAACCCACCCTGCAGGGTAAACTGCGCCCAAGTGGCCTCTCGTTTGCCACACCCACTGAACTGAGGCTCTCCCAGCCCGTTCCTTGACAAGCAGAGAAAGAGAGAAGGAACTGGAGCAGTGCGAGTAGGGCGAGTGCGCACGCAGGTACTGCAGGGGCAGCTCAGTTGGACGCTCCATGCCAGCCCTCTCTCTCTATGCTGTAAACAAAGCGGAGTTGCCGAGAGCCGCCAGTGCAGTGTCCAATTCTGCCCTCAACTCCCAAAAATGGCCGCCTGTTTCTGTCAGCCTTTCCTGTTTCTGCCCGCCTATCCTCTGCACAATGGCCAGCCGGATCGCTTGCAAGGTTAGAGAGATGCTAGCCGCGCGGGCAGAATGGTATGCCACAACCACAAACCCTTGGGCTCGGCTTGCTGGGCTTGTCAGCCAGCCAGCTACTCGTATCTTGTCTAGCTGGCCAGGCCCCTATCTCTTTTCCTGAAGCCGCCACTTGAAAAGTGCACGCATCTGTATTCGAGTGTCTGACCCTTCAATTCTCTCTTCGTGCGCGCAGGTCTCTCAGCTATGCTGACTGCCCTGGTTTGCATTTTGTGTTAAGCGAGTGAAATACAACAAGGGAGCTCTGTGCGCGCGTCACACAAGGCTCCGTTTCTCTTCAAGCTGGCCTTAGAAAGCAAAACGCTGCGCTGCAAGCCTCTCAGCCCTCGGTCGCGTGAAGACCACCCTGTGCCCTGCCTCCCCACCTGCCTCCCTCCCCACCCAGCTCCGAGGCCTGTCACGCAAGCCGACCATTCCATAGCGGGCCACCTCAGCCGTGCTGCTCCACTCAAGCTGCTGTCGGTGTTGGAAAAGTGCACGAACTGAGTGGACCGAGTACAGAAGTGTTTAGAGGGGGAAAGCTGGGGAATAATGGGAAAAAGCTCTCCCACAGGCCCCTCCCTATAAGAGGAAGAGGCAGGCAGCCAGAAAGAATTCAGGCAGATTGGGAGCGAGGAAGCGGAAGGCTGCGGCAAGGCTGTGCTGCAGGCAGGGAAGGCCAAGTTCAAACCCGGGACGCGAGTACGCCAGTTCAGTTGTTCGCCCTGGCCAACCCGGGCAGAATCCCCGAAGAGCCGCCTCGCTCTCGCTGCCTTTCATTCATTCAGTACCCCAATTCTCTCTCCCCCATTAGTTCCGTCTCCCTAGCGGCAGGGCGGGAGCAGGGAGGCTGAGGATCACCCCATGTTGTGAACTTGGGTTTGCGCGAGGGGGAAGAGAGTCGGACGGAACGGGGAAAGAGGGGCGAAGGGGGCGCACTTGATTTTCATGCAGGGTGCGTGAGGCAGCAGTGAAGCAGTGGGAGGAATCGCGAGGCCAGAATAGCGGGGTGAGAGACTTGCATTGCGCCTTGAATACTCTTCACTCTCTGCGATTTCCTTCGCTGCATTCTATTTCAAGGCCACCCTTAACCAAGCAGTGGCCGCGCGTACAGAAGTGCGTGTACGGCAATGCGCACTCAGCAACTGTGTACATTTGTTCAACTTGCCAGTACAGTGCTGGCAAGGCCGGAGGGACAGAAAAGCAAGAAGGCTCAGGGTGAAATCTCTGCCCTGCAAGTACCCGAGCTAAAAGTTACTCGCTCAATGCCGTTGTCATGGCAACTACGGTCGGCAATCAGCTGTTCACCCAGTGAGAGCCCCGAATCAGCTGACTTGAGGCGGAGGGTGGCTGCGGCAGCGGCAGGGGGCGAAGGCCGCGGAGGGGTTGCTGCCGGGCCATTGGCCAGCGAGTTTGCCTTAAAAAGAGAAGCCCGCAGCCCCTACAGGCGATTCTTCACTGCCAGGGAAGGGAGCGGGAACGCAGACGCCGAGCGATCTCACTTTGTCAAAGCTGCTTCTGCACCCTCCTCTCCTTGATTCAGCCTCTTCTTATTTTATTTTGTCATTAAGTCGTCAAGCTGGAGTCGAACATGGCCAATTGAATACACTGAAACACAGAGAGAGAGTGAGAGTGCGAGTGAGAGAGAGCGAGAACTGGCACCAGGAGATCACCGTCATCTTGCCCGCAAGTCTTTCATTTTGCCTGTCTGTGAGTCTGCATCCTCGGGGCATCTCCCGCACAGTCCGATCGCAGCTTCGCTCGCTCTCTCGCCCCAGTCTCTGGATTCCATAGTTGATTTCCGCAAGGAAATTGTACAGAGTACTCGCGTCCAGTTAGTTATATGCCAGTCGCGACTGTAGATATCAGCAGCCAGCAGTCTCAGGAGTCCCAGCAGCCGTTCGCCATGGTCCACAATGACAGACGCGCACGCAGGAAGCGTTCGAAGAAGTCGGCAGCTCAGGGCGCCGCCGCCAACAGCTGGGCGGCCAAAAGCAGCAAGGAGGCGCGTCGAGGCGACGAGGCCTGCGTTAGCGGCGCCGCAGGGCGGGACTTCCGCGCCTCGGGCGGTGACGAAATCGAAAACAACAACAATGTGGAGGAGAATGACAAAGGCAACAATAACAACAGTAGCAACAGCAGCAGCAATGGAGGAAGGAGCAACAGCTGCAGTTCTGATGGCGAAAGCGAAGTGTGCAGCGAAAAGGACCAGCCGCTGCAGCATGATGAGGTAATGAATTCATCCATTCGTTGCTTATCTGAACGAGAACTCACTAATCTTCAGAGCGATTGCAACTCGTGGGCCACCCAACCGTTTTATTGCAGGGACTCGCTGAGCCTATGAGCCTCACGGATGAGTCCATTGCTCGTCTCATTGAGCTGCTAGCCAGGGAGCCGGATTATCACCCCAAGACTGACTTCTTGTTCCGGATCAACTCGGTGAGTTGTTTGCCAGCAGAAAATTTTAATCCAACTAGGATTAGGCAGCAATGTAACGCAATAGATAAACTACTAATCTCAGGCCTCCGAAGACAAGGTGGACGCCAGACTTCGCGACGAGGCGATTTACAACCTGCGCTTCCTGCACAAGTTTTACAACCTGTCGCCTGAGTGCTTCGCCCACGCCGTGAACATTGCTGATCGCTTCGTAGTGAAGGTCAAGGTGAGTTAAGATGCTTTTTACATAATAAAAGCTACATATTGGTTCGTTGGGAAACCAACTGTAGGGAGGGCAGCGATCGAATCTATAGAATGACTCTCTAAAAATCTTTTATTCCAGGTTAAGCCAAAGTACATGGCCTGCTTGGCAACCGCTGCCTATCTGATAGCCGCCAAGATGATTGAGGACCAGAGCGTAAGCAAATATTTATTGATTTATGGCCCACTGGTTTGTCTCCCTGTCCAAGATCTTAGTCGAGCTGATCCATCATTAATCACTGGGAAAAATTTGGGAATCTACTAATTAGCTGCTCTAGTGAGTCAGTTAAGAAGGCGTTATCGAATCTGCTTCGGCGCATCAACAGAGCATCTCATGAGACTCTTGAGTGCCAAAGGACTTGGGCAAAAAGATGTACATCGCCTCACTGCCACGATATTCCGCCAACAGGATTGGCCGGTGCCAGAGAAGCTGGTTTGCATGGCCAGGTGCGGCGGATCAGCCAACGACCTGGAGCGCATGGAGGTCATCATCAGGAACAAGCTGCGCGACCAGCGCTGCTTGGAGGAGGCGGCCACTCCGCTTCACTTCCTGCTGGAGCTGCAGTCGCTTTTCCCCAGCGTTCAGGCCTTCCAGCGGGCCGTGGGCGAGCTGGAGACCAGCCTCTGCTCCGTGGCGGTCTACGAGCACCGACCGTGCGTGCTGGCGCTGGCCATTGCTCGGAAACACCTGCTGGCTGCCGCTGGGCCCGCGAACCGAAACGCTGTTGACGAGGTGCTGTCGCAGCTGTGCGATCTGTTTCAGGTGAGATCCAGTGCCAGCATTGCTGCAGTTCAGTGCAACACTGAATTTCTGTAAGCCAGATTAAGCCTGAATTTAAGCCTATTAAACCAGAGTTTTTCACCCCCACGCCTTCAGTTGTCCCCAGACAGCCTGTCGGAAGTTGACGCGGCCATCAGTGGCATCGTGAGCCGCCTGCAGACGCGAACGCCGGCCCCGCGCCTTCTTGTGTGGGCGGTCAGCCGCCGCACTCTGGTCAGCCTGATGCGGCCCTCCGCTCAGGCCTCGCTGCTGGACCCTATTCGAGAGGATTAACCCATGGCGGATTAACAAAGCTGCTTGGGAGACTGGGCGACAGGAGAGCAAGCGATGAGACGCGAGGAAGCGAGGACGGATTGGAGTGCCCTCTGCTTGAAACTGGACGTCCTCTTTGTGTTAATTTTTGCTTGCAGTTTGCCTGCGTCTGCCCTCTGAAGAGTGCGCGTGCCCTCTTCTTGTGTGCACTGGTTCGGCTTTGCCTCACCTGCTTGACTGGGTCGGGACGGACTCGATGTCTTCTTTAAATTGATACTCGAGCCAGGGCGATGGAATACAGAGAAGGGTAGGTCGGAGACGGAGACGCTACATGGAGCTCGCAGAAGAGGCAGAGCTCGATCCAGTGCAGTCTGTCTGTGTGTGAATACTAGCAGTACTGTTCAACTATTATATACTCCATACTTATTTATTCATTTATTCCTAATTATGTTTTAGTTATGAACCAGCCACCCGCTGCAGCTCCCACGCTGCAAATCTGAATCGCTGCGTCATTCATTCTCTTCTAGAGTGTGTTATTGAATATATTATGTATCTATCTGAAGTCGCCCGCTTAGACCCAGTCTGCACACTTAGTGATAATTATTTATTTGCACTGTAACCGAGCTGTGTGAAAGCAATAGCGAGTTCTGCTTCATGAGGCCCATTGAATTTTCACATTTTCCATCTGCTTTATATACTCCATCGGAGCCCCACGTCGATGAACCCCAAGTGAATTCAATACCTTCAGCGCCCCTCCCAGTAACTTTTATCCTATTTTGGAGTGCAGTAGTTGCGAGCGCATCACTTGGCTTTGTGAAGTGTTGATGTTTACACAGTTCGCATCTGCTCCATCGGTCGCTTCTCTGGCCACCTGATAGGCGCGAACACATTTAATTCTCATCCGTTACCATCGATTTGCAGCATTGAAGATACCAGTGCAATTTTTGTTTAGGTAATCGCGGATGCGCGCATATTTTTATACTTTGTCGGTATTTGCAGGCCTTTGTTTACCATTCTCACTCCTTTTTGCTGTCGATTGTTCTTTCAAGTTTTAAGCATAAAAAGTCAGGTCAGCCATTGCTCTTTCCTTTGATTTGTCAGTGTTTTGTATTCGAATAACCGGAAGGTATTCGCGGCACTTTTGACCTTACTGTACGAGTCCTAGTTTTGGCCGGAGGAGCAGGAGTGACAGCTAAATCATTTTTGTATTATAGTTCAAAAACACCGCAACCTAATCACATTGGCAGCCAATATTAATATGGAGAGATACAGTTTTAAGCACAACTATGCTCCTTAGCTATATAAATTTTGTTAGTTTCAAACAATGTAGATTTTAAGTTGTTTTTATAGCCATTTATTCACATGCTGTCCTTGTTGACTCACTTATCGTCCGTGTAAATAACTAATTGTAAAAAGCAAACAAAAATTGTAAATGTTGTGTACATAAAAACTCAGATTATGCTTCTATATTTTTGCTAGCGCTTGCCCGCGAAGTGAAACTGATTACAAATTTAAGTTACTGAAGGTTAAAAACTGTCAGAAAAAGTTCCTAGAAGCTCGCGTGGCAAGCGCCGGCAGTTCCGCTTGATTTTGTACCTAACTGTGAAATCTCCCTTATGCTGCAGCAGCGTTCCCGATGAATTGCCATTGATTTTACACGCTAAGCTGTGCGTTGCGTCCCCGCGCTGTCAGCCCCCCCTTCCACCAAAAATATGATAAGCCGCCGGCTTCTGAAAGACCTGAGATTTTTGTGCTGACTGCAGCAGGGTGCCGCAACCCGCATGCTCTGGGTCCATTCTGCCAGACAGACGGGCGTGGCACTGCAAGGTTGAGAGCTTTGGCGCATTTTGTAATGTTAGCGATTTGACAGACAGCTGCAGAGTCCCAACAGACCCATATCCCATCCAAAGTCTTGCTGAGTATTAAATTTGTTGACGCTATTTTTCTACGGATTTTCATCAGTTTCTCATGAAAGCCTACCGCAAAAGTTTATTGTTGTCCTTCCGTTTCCGCGCACGCCGCAAACGCAAAGCACTACTTTTCAACTTGGGTTCTAAATAAGGAAAATTGAAAAAAAGTCAAAATCAATAGACAAAAGCACAAAAAGAAACTTTGCTTGTTAAATGTTGCTATATATATATAGCCGTTTCCCGAATCCCACTTCTATTTGTAACACCAATTGTTATTCACAAATTAAGTAATGAAAAATTCTGGTTATAAAATCAAAAATAAAAAAGTTTCATTTTAATATTCGTTTTATTGTGATATTCATAAATTATTACCGACAGGTTGGTCAACACAAGTCTGTCACAAATTTTCTTGTTATTCGAGTTATTCATTTTTCAAGACGTCAATCCTGGGCAATCAGCAATTCCTTCATGAATCCAAGCAACCCAGTTATCAGTCAGTTAGAGATCATTTACAGAAATATATCACACCAAAAAGGTAGGTATGGGAAAAATATGAGCATGAGCTTCAAACCAATGGGAAATTTCCCGCACAATCTTAGGCCGTGTAAGACCAGAGGGAAAAAATATGCGAGTTTTTGCCATAAGAAAACAGAAAACTCGGTCAGGAGGCTCCGGGCGTGCCCTTCGCATTGCTTCCCATTCTGTCTTCCCCAATCCAAATAAGGAAATGAGCAAACTATGTCCGCAGAGGGCACGAGGTGGGGAATTAGAAAAACAGCCCTAGCCCCGGCCCACAAAGCCAGCGCTTATCAGCCCCAAGGTTGGGCCGCGGAAAAGGTGTAGAAAATCTGGCGCGTGAGATTTCTGCCTACTGTCAGAAAAGTGCAGCTCAGCATGCGCTGCGGGCTTGTCAACAGCGGGTCCGCAATCAAATAATAGTGAACTCTGCACAGTGCGAGTGCGAGCGCAAGAGGGCACCTGAACTTCAGTGTGCAGCACTCGGCCCTACACAGCGAGTGCTCAGGCAGCCTGCCTGTTCTGCTTGTTAAATCCACAGCGTCTCGCCGTAACAAGGGAGGGGAGACTTTTCCTGATACTGCGGATTGGCGGCTAATCACAAGGCAAAGCAGAGCCACAACGCAATCATAATCCGTTGCTAATCAGGCTTGCTAGATGGGGCAGGTGCGACTTATTTGAGGGGGGTGAGAAATAAAAGCTGCGCTGGTTTTCAGGCGTCTTTGCTGCGAAATCCCCAGAGATCCTGCAGACCTGCACTTACCTACCTGCCTGCTACCTTTATTTATCTGTCTACCTATCTACCTACCTAATCTATTGTATCCATCAATCTATCTATCCATCTATCCATCTATTTATCTATCTATCTATCTGTCTATCCATCTATCTGCCTATCCATCTATCTATCCATCTATCTATCTATCTATCTATCCATCTATCTATCTATATATCTATCTATCTATCTATCTATCTATCTATCTATCTATCTATCCATCTATCTATCTATATATCTATCTATCTATCTATCTATCTATCTATCTATCCATCTATCTATCTATATATCTATCTATCCATCTATCTATCTATCTATCTATCTATCTATCTATCTATCCATCTATCTATCTATCTATTTATCTATCTATTTATCTATCTATCTATCTATCTATCTATCTATCTATCTATCTATCCATCTATCTATCTATCTATTTATCTATCTATCTATCTATCTATCTATCTATCTATCTATCTATCTATCTATCTATCTATCTATCCATCTATCTATCTATCTATTTATCTATCTATTTATCTATCTATCTATCTATCTACATTCTGTTGATCATCCTTTATAAATGTTCAAAAATTTCCCCAACATGAAATAATATATCAATTTTTCCTATTGACTACCCAGATTATTTGATGAATAAAAGCGCGTCGAATTCAATCTGTCAATAGAAGAGTATCAGAATTCAAAGCTAAGACATTAGTAAGATTTTACTGCTAGTAGCAGATTTAGCTAAAACGACTCCCATAGAGCCGAAGCACTTTAAAGTGAGAAAAGTCACCGAGAAGTCTGACTGACAGCAATTTCAAGTTCACAATAGCGATCAAAGGGAACTGTCAATCCAAGTGCACAAAATCAGTTCTTTTAATATATATTTCCGCATCAAGATTCCTTCTGAGCAGAAATCAGGCAAAAATTGCAAAGTAAGAAAGTTATAAAACGCCAAAATTAGACCAGAGGGTTAAAAGATGAAATATTAATACCATTACATACTACTAATAGTAATCGTGAGATTCCAAGCTCAGAGTGCCACTCTAAAATGCATCAAGACGCTGCACTAAGTAGATACGCACACTTTTGGCTGCAATTTGGCTGATGCAGTGAAGAGCAACGAAACAAATTGAATAATAAATTATCATGTACAATAGACATATGCTAATAGTTTAATTAATAATTAATTAAATAATAAATTAAAAATAACATGAACGCCACTAACTATAGAGCTATACAGATATAAAAAATTATTACACACAGATTTTGGTAAGCACAAATTTTATTGAAACTCAAAAAACATTTAGCATTGGAACTCTTAATATGGTGTCTTCGCGATACTTGCTGCCTCAGTACACCTGTCTCTCTAGCTAAGCCACCAAACTACTTATCTATCCATTAAACAACCCGTCTGCTCATTAAAATACTAAGAATATATTTGTATGTTTCTATATGTTATGTTACCTGTGTACCAGCTAACCTACCTGTCTACCCACTAAACTACCTGTCTACCCATTAAACTACCTGTCTACCCACTAAACTACCTGTCTACCCACTGAACTACCTGTCTACCCATTAAACTACCTGTCTACCCATTGAACTACCTGTCTACCCAATAAACTACCTGTCTACCCATTGAACTACCTGTCTACACATTGAACTACCTGTCTACACATTGAACTACCTGTCTACCCATTGAACTACCTGTCTACCCATTGAACTACCTGTCTACCCACTGAACTACCTGTCTACCCAATAAACTACCTGTCTACCCATTGAACTACCTGTCTACACATTGAACTACCTGTCTACACATTGAACTACCTGTCTACCCATTGAACTACCTGTCTACCCACTGAACTACCTGTCTACCCATTGAACTACCTGTCTACACATTGAACTACCTGTCTACCCATTGAACTACCTGTCTACACATTGAACTACCTGTCTACCCATTGAACTACCTGTCTACCCACTGAACTACCTGTCTACCCATTGAACTACCTGTCTACACATTGAACTACCTGTCTACACATTGAACTACCTGTCTACACATTGAACTACCTGTCTACCCATTGAACTACCTGTCTACCCATTGAACTACCTGTCTACCCATTGAACTACCTGTCTACCCATTGAACTACCTGTCTACCCATTGAACTACCTGTCTACCCATTGAACTACCTGTCTACCTACTGAACTACCTGTCTACCCATTGAACTACCTGTCTACCCATTGAACTACCTGTCTACCCATTGAACTACCTGTCTACCCATTGAACTACCTGTCTACCTACTGAACTACCTGTCTACCAATTAAACTACCATTACCCATCAAACCTACCAAACCAATTTATCCATCATACTACATGCCTACTCATTCAACTACCTGTCGGTCTACCCTTTGAAACCACTTGTTTCCTCAACAAACTACCTACGAATGCGGAGCAATCTAAGTACCTGTCTAACCTGTTCAACTTGCCAGGCGCAATTGTCAATCAATCAATTTTTGTCATCATCCGCAGCCGCAGTCAGGTCCAGCAGGCGGGCAGAGAGCGCCCCGCTGAAGGCGCTCCTGAAGCCCTCGCTGAGGTCGCTAAGCAGGGCGTAGACAGTCTCGTAGCAGGCAGGCGCCGGCGTGTCCTGGCAGTCCGGCTGGTCGGACACCACCCGGAAGCCCTCCTCGCCGATTCGCACGCACATCCGGCGACCTTCCAGCGTCACGATGTTCAAGAAGGCCTCCGAGCCGCCAGCTGGCAGAGCGGACGACATTTCAATGCTGGACACCGCAAAGGCGACCTCGCGAACAGCGGCCTGGGCCTCGTCAAGGCAGCTTTTCACGTCGCTCATTGGCTGAAGAAATTTGTGAGAAGTAATCAAGTGTTTGCTAACATTTATGAACTTCTTTACCCTCACAATATCCCCTACAATTCAGGTGTGGGCAAACTCCAGCCCGCAGAGCCTCTCTATCTGGCCCTTGGGGTCCTTGGGCACTTTAGAATCTTCTCAGTTAGTTATCTCCTCTCCTCTCTTACTCTCTTATCTTCTCTAATCTCCTCTTCCCTCTGCTCCACTTTTCTTTTCCTCTCCCCTTTCTTCTACTATCTCTTCTACTCTCACATCGCATCTCATCTCCTCTACTCCCTGCTATCTCCATCTCTTATCTTTTCACTCATCTCTTCTCTCCTAGCCTCTCTTATCTCACCTCTCAACTCTCCTCTGTCATCTCTCAAGTTGGGAGGAGGGGTTGGCCATGAATTGCAGAAACTTTTGTGCACCTCTCCATAAGATTGCATGGTTATATTACGAGCTATATTCAATGCATAAAGTAAAAAAAATTAAATTGAAAACTTGCATTTGAAAAGTTTTGTTTTCTGCTTTGCTAATTCATTTCTTAATGCAAGTTGTTAAATGTAAAAGAAAAAAATAGTGGTGGATCTAGAGTTTTATTTTGGGGGGGGGGGCAGTCTAAGTTTGGGGCGCCAACATGAGTGTAAAGGGAGCCAATTTTTAAGCTAGGGCGCAGAAAATGCATATAGGGGGCGAAAAATCAAGCTTAGGGGCACAAAAAATGCATTTGGGGGCGAAAAATCAAGCTTAAGGGTGCAAAAAAGGCATTTGGGGGCAAAGAATCAAGTTTAGAGGATGCAAATTTAGGTTTTTGGGGGGGCACAATATGTTCGGTCAAGCTATTTTTGGGGGAGGGGGGCAGTCACCCCCCTGCCCTCCCTAAATTGGCCCCTGGATAAAAATATTATTTATAATTATAAGATCAATATTATTAACTATTAAGCCTAGAAAGGTTTAGATAAAAAATTATTAACTATATAATAAGAATTTTTTTGGACTTTAGCCTTAAAAATAAAAAATATATACAGTTAAATATCTAAATTATATTATGGAGCAGAGTCCTTAGACAATCAATCTATACCCTATAGAATTTATAAAAATATTATACAACTTTTTTATATTTTGTATTTTATACTTCTTCCACATTTTTATAGAAGGGCCAAATATTAATTTCCTTAATTATTTAATATGAATCTATAAATATAATTATAAATAAATATATAAATATAAAATATAAATAAATTGTATTTATTATCTAATATAGATAAGATAAGAATTTAAAATAGCTTATTATTATATACATTGGCTTTGCATATTAATAATGATGTTTTATGCTATAACCCATACTCCGGAAGGTGACTGGTACGCCGGAGATTTCCGGCGTACCAAATGAGTTTTCCGAAAAATTGGCATACCACCATTGGCGTACCACCGATTCAAAAAAGCATTTGGCGTACCACCTTTGGCGTACCACCAAGCTGAAGTTGAATTGGCGTACCACTTTTAGCGTACCATTGGCACCACCAGGCAAAAAAATTGTTGCCAGAGTAAAAACTTTTTGTAATTTTGCGTAAATTACGATATACAAGATATGACTACATCACACGACAATGTATTTTACGTAAAAAATTGCATATATTTTTTCCTGCATTGTATAACTTGATTAATCATTTTATAAATATATTAATAAAATAATTTAGCCTAGTATTATTGGTAAATAAATTTCTGAGCGCTGATTATATCTGTTATTTTTTAATAATTGTTAAAGTTTGTCCGCCATATTTTTACTGTTTTCAAAGTTATACACTGAGGGACCCCCACATCTTTCTTTTGTTTTGGCGTACCACTGGCGTACCACATTACACCATCCGGACTATGGGCTATAACTAACTATTTTTGTTTAATTTAAAAAATACAAAAGCCCTTATTATTTTTAAATGTCACATTTTTAATAAGCTTTTTCTATAAAAGAGATGACAGTTTTTTCCTGTTTCAATTTATTGAAAGCTAATATAATTACAAAAAGCTTTTTCTCTAGACCTAGGCCTATGTTTAAAAAATTACTGGCATTACTGGCAGCAATGCACTAAAAGTCAAAGCTTTTTTTCAATAATTTATATTAAATGAAAGTTCAGTATTTTAGCTATGTCTTATGATTATGAAGAAAAAATATTTATAAAAAACTATATTTTTACAATTATTGATTCGTTTTCTTACATTTCGAATAAGGCAGTGCTTATCCCCACGGTACCGTAGGAATAATTTCTGTCTTATTCCAACGGTACCGTGCGAATAATTTTCTGCTTATCCGCACGGCACACTGAGGAGATAGCTGCCCTATCTTCTACATATGCCGTGCGAATAATTTTCTGCTTATCCGCACGGCACACTAACGAGATAGCTGCCCTATCTTCTACATATGCCGTGGGAAGTTTAGTACATACGATTTGAGTGCAGTATAACAACTTTGTTGAATTATTGTTGAATAAGTATACAGAAGGGTATCAGTAAAGCAGAATAACACGCATTTACACATGCATATACTAGTCTAGAACTGATTCGAGTTTATACATCAAGATCAACAGCTTCTTAGTATCCTCAGTTCAAATTCCCTTTCAATAAGCTATAAAGTTCTATTCACGCACAGCATATTGTAGCAGATAGGGCAGCTAGTAAAGCAGAGGGAATAAAACAGAGGACGTGTAGGGCAGCTATCTCGTCAGTGTGCCGTGCGGATAAGCAGAAAATTATTCGCACGGCATATGTAGAAGATAGGGCAGCTATCTCCTCAGTGTGCCGTGCGGATAAGCAGAAAATTATTCGCACGGCATATGTAGAAGATAGGGCAGCTATCTCCTCAGTGTGCCGTGCGGATAAGCAGAAAATTATTCGCACGGTACCGTTGGAATAAGACAGAAATTATTCCTACGGTACCGTGGGGATAAGCACTGCCTTCGAATAATGCATTTTTGAATAAATATGCATAATTTGAAATCCACATAAAGCCTTTGTAAAGAACTTTTACCTAGTAAGCAGTAACCCAGACACAATGAGTCAATCAATCACAAGTCAAATGCCTACTATCTTATCTGGTTGTCAGTTTGACATGACGTTTGATAGAAAAAATGCAATTCGATCCATTGGGCAGTCTCGCGCGTCTGCAAGCTGCAAGAAAGAATTGAGTGAATGTTTCTTGGAAAGCACATTTAAAAACACAGCATATTGATTGGATAAAACAAACTCAGTTAAAAAGGAAAGCTAATATGGTATACAATAACTAATACTATTTTTTCAGAGATTTAGTAAGGTTATAAACAATTTTTTTCTTTGTCACAGAATTTAACTATATTGTCGCCGAATTTGCTTTCGCCGAATTTGACCACGATAAATCTTTGTCGCCAATTTTTTTGTCGCCGAATTGGTCAGCAGCCGATCAAATGAAACTAAACTTATTTTCTATCGTGACAAATAGTTTTCTTGCACCTTTCTACGTACTTCGTTTTCTCACACCCTGGACTCAGCCTATAGCTAGCTTTGCTTTTTTGCTTTGCCATTCGTGTAAACTATTAAATTTTCAGTAAACAAAATATAGAGTTAATGTGCCAATATTCATCATATATATTTACCACAACTGTCGATTGCAACCATTTTTGTTTATCTTCGACAGTTACTTTGTCGCTTCCTATCTACCTGTTTTCCACATGCATGTGTACATGTACAGTGTTATGTGCGCCATTGAAAAGACAATTACAGAAAATGTATTTCCCATCGGGCATTGTGCCGATCTTGGCCAACCAAAGTCATGCCCCAGCTGGTGGTCTAGCCATGATCTATAGAACATGTGTGCAGATACTCGTACAACGGATGTCGCTACTACATGTAGGTAGTAGCCCACACGCCATTATAGATTCGAGATTATCTCCAAACCATTCAACCAAGGACCACTACTGTATATAGCCAGTTGTCCTTGTATTCAACAGCAAAGGGAGCGATCGACTGTCAGGTTCGACAAACGCTGCCACCAATTCAAAGACGACAAGCAATTGGCGCACTTTTGTCCATATACTGGAGAGTGGCTAAGATCGAAGCCGAGACCCGTATATTTAACTTACTACATTACATATTAAAAAGGAGGAGGATCCCCCACAATGGTCGAGCCCAGTTTCTAGACAAATACATGTACATTTAAATAGTCTCTTTAGGTTTACTATTATTTTGCACTTTAATAATTGCCACTTAATCTGAACTAGCGTATACCTGCACATTAGCCAGTGTTCACAATCACAATAAAGGTGTTTGGTCTTGAAGGTTTGAACAGTTATTACTGAAACTAATAAAATTTAAAATTAATCTAACACGGGATTTTGTAAGTTAGGAACAAGCGACCAAGTTGATCGCAGCGCAACGTACGAGCTGAATCTTCTAGCCACGGACAACGAACTTCCCACCATCAAAGCCGACCAGCTCCTGCGGCAGAGCCGGCAGTTTCAGCAGGTAGCAGGTGTCCAGGTGGAACAGGACAGCCTGGCAGCTTGCGTCGCAACCCAGCAGGCAGTCGATGAGGCTTCTGGCCGGCTGCAAGGTGCTGTAGAAGGGCCCGCCAGATGAGGTCGGGTTCAGGTAGACGCGGGGAGTTTCGACGAATTTGTTGCCGACTGCAATGAGCAAAACGCAGTTCAGTGCAGTTGATTATCAATGTTTGGCTTAGGGAAACATAGAAGACTAAAATGGCCACAAGTGGGTCCATCCGAATCCATCCAAACCCATCAAATCCATCAAATCCCTCAGCCACAATAGTTGCCGCTGCTCACTTGGACGGAGGTAAAAGTTCTGGTAAACCGAATTTCGGCTTCCCGAGCCGCAGATCTGGCCAGCGTTCCCAGCGCAGTTCATGTTGCAGTCGCTCACTGGAGCACCGCCCTGACTGCCGTACGAGTTTCCGCAGAAGCAGTGGCTGCTGTATTGCGCACCGAAGTACTTGAAGTTGCCCAGCTCGCAGATCTGGCTGCACAGCTGCAGCGTCATGTCGGCCCTGTTCACGCCTTTTGCAGCTACCGCGTAGGGCCCGATGGAGGACATGCCGTCCAGTCCGCCGAGGTCCCTGGCGCCCCCCGTGAAATCCCTGTAGCAGCCGACAAAGCCGAACTCAGCAGCCCAGCAGAGTTGAGCGCACAGCAGCATCAGCAGAGGGCCTGCGAGGTACATTTTCAGACTGTTTTGGGTGGCGAACTGCTGCTCAAAGTAAGCCGACCTGATCCTCTCTGCTTGACTCCTTTTTATTTCATTCTAGAAAGTTGAGTTGAAGAGGCTTTGAGCCGCATGGGGATGCTGCAGCAGTCACTGTAGCGGAACGGCACTGCGTTCTCAAGCGAGCTCCCGTGGAACAATGGGCGAAAGACAAAAGCCAGGAGCTGCTATGGGAGTAGCTTGGGAGAAAAAGAAAAAAATCTGACAATTGAAAGGCGAGAAAGGCAAGCCAAACTCAGCAGAGAGGCTCTAACTGGCAGGGACTGCAGCAGTCCCCTGTTTTAAGTAGCTTGTTTAAATCCAGAGCAGGTTTCCCCCCCCCCCCGGCAATCCAAGGAGGAGAGGTGGAGAGTAGGAGCCTGTGCTCCAACACTAGAAGTGAGCTGTGTCCTTTGCATGTGAGCCATTATGGCTTGAGATCAATAAACGCGAGGAGTGAGGAGTTGGGTTTAGCGCCGCACAAGGCATATCCTAGGGTATTCTTAGGGTATTCGCTTACCCATCTCGCCTCCCTATTGTTTAATTGATTTTTTGTTTTCCACAAAGCTATTTAGAATCTTAGTTTGCCTGGCGCATGAAAATTCTTCAACAATAATCAGCCCATGAGATGCAAGACTTTACAGGCGACTTTACGCTTGTTTAAAGCGAGTGAAAATCTGTCATTCGATTTTAGGGTTTAGGGTAAGATGGTTGAAGACTCGATACAGGGACTACTAGACAATAATGAAGTGTTCCTAGTGGTCCTTGCACCAAGGAAGGTATAGGGGCGCCCACCAAGGGACAGGGGCGCCCACCAAGGGACAGGGGCGCCCACCAAAGGACAGGGGCGCCCACCAAAGGACAGGGGCGCCCACCAAGGGACAGGGGCGCCCACCAAGGGACAGGGGCGCCCACCAAGGGACAGGGGCGCCCACCAAGGGACAGGGGCGCCCACCAAGGGACAGGGGCGCCCACCAAGGGACAGGGACGCCCACCAAGGGACAGGGGCGCCCACCAAGGGACAGGGACGCCCACCAAGGGACAGGGGCGCCCACCAAGGGACAGGGGCGCCCACCAAGGGACAGGGGCGCCCACCAAGGGACAGGGGCGCCGCTAAGAAGTCAAATATTGGTTACTACTAAGTACGTCACTACTGTAAGTAGGCCATTAAGGGAAATCCGACGGAATTCATGTGTGGAGAATATTTCGAGAAAATTATTAAATCAATTTTTGGGCATTCCTAGTTAAAGTTGTTGGACTTTTTTGATGATCTGTAGATTTTGGTCGGGAAAATACAAGTTTAAAGAAATAATTCAAGGCGCATGCGTCTTATGCAGTGAATTTTCAATTAATAATTTCATTTGACAAGCGTGTCACGCCTATTACACATGTGAACCCATTTAGCAACATGAATTTATTGCTTTCAAGTTTAATGATACAGATGGCTGATTTATGGCTCAAATCGATAAAAACTGTTGTTCACAAAACTTCAGATGCAGATATACACATGCATGGCAATATTTAGCTGTCATTTAATGACATGCTGTGCGCTCAATTCCGAATGTACATGCATGGATTCCGCTAGCACTTTGCTAAGCAATTTGAGCGAGCTCCAGCGAGCGAATCCAATTATGCTGGACTCGGGAGGCATCCGCGTCTTCTCCGAGGCACTGCAGGCGGCCTCCCCTCAACTGGTTTGCTAAACGGCTGTAGCGGAATATCTATAAAGAGATCTCATTTCAGCCCGAGACCCGTGCACTCTACACATGTGTATGCATATGCATAGCCATGTATTACAGCACAATTGTTGGCAATGACTCAGCCGAATGGGAAGGGGTCAGTCGCAGGAGCGGCCGATACGCAGCTTACATGTAAGTAAGGCTTGCGTTCCTTTGAATAAATTGCATCACACAGCCTTGGCCAGAAAGATATGGCCAGTTCTTATCTTATTCTTTTTCTTAGTTCTCATGCGCCGCCCACTCCCAACCCAAGGCTCGCTCCCATAATTATTATTATGCATTCAGTCCGGCCCGGCCTGTGTGCACAATGTCATGTCCCAGACCCAGCAGGGCAGCGATCCCAAAGCCACAAAAAGCAATTACTTTTTTCTCTAGCCAGTCTTCTTTTTGTGACCCTGAAAGCAAAATCTTGAGGCGGGCCTGACGGGTTGGCGACAATTTCTTGACCTCTTCTACAAGAGGAGGAGCAGAAGACGCCAGAGCGACTTAAGTTCTTAAATCTGTGTTTGCAGGACAGAAAGCCAGATGTTGCAAGATTTTCTGCTGCGGTCTGCGCCAAGAAATGCTTGCCGAGTGCCGGTATAGTGGCCTGAGAGATCTCAGCCGACTGCAATTGCTGGTAATTGGTCCACAAATGAGAGCAGCAACAGCGTGCATTCAGTTACATTCGGCTGTAATTGTCTGGAATTGCTTCTGGCCAGAGTACGAGCTCGGCTTTAGGAAATAGTTTGTCGCCTTTGTTAGGTCGCCAACCGTAAGCTCGTAGTTTTAGATTTTTGAACCCGATTTTCTATAACTTTAAATACCTTCAGTAGACTCAGCTGTATGGAGGCTCTGCTCTGCAACTTCACCAACTGATTAGAGAGCTGAGGAAATGACAGTTGACGGGTCGGGAAGAAATGCCAACGCAAAGATTAGTTGGTTTTGTTTTCGTTTGCTTTAGCAAAGAAATGCCTTAATACGCATTCACTTTCAGTCTATGATTGGTATTGATGACGCATTTATTTATCCTAGATAATTGGTAGCAGCTACACTCTCGCACGGACAGCCGGGGTGTTCAGGTGGGCAGCTGGGCTGCTGCTGCAGCTGCTGTTGTTCGTCTGAGTGTTCTAAGATGAACGGCAAATGGCTGCTTTGGAGGGAAGCTAGCGATGCATCATCATCATTTACCTGCAGTCGCGGGGAGGCTGGGCTGGGGGGAAGAAAAGAAGAAATTATTGGGAAAGTGGAGACTGTAAAAAGATTTACGTTGCCGGGGGCTGCTTGTTTGGGGAGAGGGCAGGCAGGGCCAGTGGGAGCCTTGGATAAACTGACGGTGGCACTGCAATCTGTAAATTTGCCGCGACCGCGGCCGCCAATCACGCCGGGGATTTGTGCGCCGCGCTTCAAGAGCTACCTGGGCAGGCGGAGGGTGGCCGGGGGCTCCCTCAGACAGGCTGGCGCACCGGGTGACATTTGCTATGCGGAACCGCTGCTCTTATCAGCGGCATCGGGTGCTGCGGAATGATGCAGGTCTATAAATATCAGCAGCCTGAAATCAGCGCTGCAGGCTTAGTCACTCGCTTATTACCGAGACGGCTGAAAACCTCCCTGAAGTTTGCAACAATGTCTGCTTCCGGGATGCCGGGAGGAGCGGGTGATGGAGCCGAGCGGCTGGTTGGGATTCTGTGAGCGTATGAAAGCAGCCCGTGCGGAATACAATAGCTGCTCTGCTGGGACAAAGGAAAGTTGTTAATCCTCATTGAAGCGGATCAAGGAGGCAGCACTAAGCCGTCATGCGGCAGTCTGTTCATCCGCACTTGTCTCTGTCTGGGGAGCAATTACCCGCAGACAAGAGGCTGAGCGGGAGGCTGCGGTGCAAAAAACGAAAGCATGATGAGTTGAAAAAGAGCGACACGACGATTGAGGGCTTTGAGAAACAAAGACGACAATTAATCAGCACTAATGCTCGCTTCTGTACCAAATCCGTCACTATCCGCACAGTCACCTGAGCCCCACATGGATGATTCACGCTGTAGCAGGGATTGTAGCGTGGGCAGGGAGAGGAGCGTGAGCAGGGATTGTAGCGTGAGCAGGGATTGGAGCATGAGTAGGGATTGGAGCATGAGTAGGGATTGGAGCATGAGTAGGGATTGGAGCATGAGCAGGGATTGGAGCATAACCAGGGATTGGAGCATGAGCAGGGATTGGAGCATGAGCAGGGATTGGAGCATGAGCAGGGATTGGAGCATGAGCAGGGATTGGAGCATGAGTAGGGATTGGAGCATGAGTAGGGATTGGAGCATGAGCAGGGATTGGAGCATGAGCAGGGATTGGAGCGTGAGCAGGGAGAGGAGCGTGAGCAGGGATTGGAGCATGAGCAGGGATTGGAGCATAACCAGGGATTGGAGCATGATCAGAGATTGGAGCATGAGCAGGGATTGGAGCATGAGCAGGGATTGGAGCATGAGCAGTGATTGGAGCATGAGCAGGGATTGGAGCATGAGCAGGGATTGGAGCATGAGCAGGGATTGGAGCATGAGCAGGGATTGGAGCATGAGCAGGGATTGGAGCGTGAGCAGGGATTGGAGCATGAGCAGGGATTGGAGCATGAGCAGGGATTGGAGCATGAGCAGGGATTGGAGCATGAGCAGGGATTGGAGCATGAGCAGGGATTGGCGCATGAGCAGGGATTGGAACATGGGAGAGATCAGGAACTAGGAATAGGAATAGAAGCATGGGAGACGCAACGAACACACGAGGGTAAGAATGTAAATCGAATAGGAAAACTTTTTCAAGATAAAGTGACAGTTTTTCAAAGCTGTAAAGCTCCGTGTAAGCTTGGTCCAAATGACACCGTGGGGACCGGCAAGCGGTTTCTGATAGAGCAAACAATGAAGGGAGATCTCATAAGCGGACACGCAGTTCGCGTCCACATGCAGCTCCCTGCCTTTGTTAGCTCGCTAATTGTAGTTTATTTCGCTCGACCGCGGTGCAAAACTTTGGCCTTTGTTTATAGACTCTCTCTGACTCACGCCCTGAAAGATTGCAGCTTAAAATAGCAGAGCGGCCCCCAGCCACGCGTTGCCCCGCCGGGGCAATATAACAGCAGCACAAACATTTGCTTATTTGCTTGCATGTGTAACTCGCACCCCGAAGGTACCAGGCTTCCATGCCCTCTTTAGCACTGATATCCCGAGGTCAAGAGAAGGAGAGAACTGAGAGGGGGCAGTTTTACAACCACACATAATTCACCCTTTGGGCCCGGGCTGGGGGCTCAGTCATTCGCGCTGTTCTCATTCGCTTCTATTCACGCGACGCGGACTGCACCGAGCCTCAACCAGGCCCATCGTGTCCAGCCAATGGCAGTGGGGCAGCCGCCAGACTGCGTCTGAGTGGGTGTGGGCAGCCTGAGGGAGTCCCAGGCGCCAGAGCGGCTGCGGGAAGCTTTGGGGGGGGGTAAAAATCCTGAAAGGAGGGTTGGGGAGGGGAGGCAGAGGCGAGGGAACCCCCGGGTTATAAGGCGGAGACGCAGTGGAGCCGGGGGCAGCTCTTTCCCCTCTACAAGCCAGATCCACTAGACACACGTGCGTAAACACGTCACTGCCCTCTACTCCTTGTCTTTCTTCCCGGCTCCCTCTTCTGTGCTGTCTTTGTGAGGCCTGGAAGGCTTGTTATTTTTGCACCTGCCTCTAGTCATGGACAGACTCCTCTCTTAATAAGGAGGGGGAGAGAGGCCTCTGTTAACTCAGCTCTGATCTCACCGCCTGCCAGCAGCAGAAAGGAATTCGTTCGAGTTTGCTTATGCCTCGTCTTCCTTCCCGGACGTCTTACATGGCGCAGCTTCTGCTACTTCTGCTGCCGCTGCTCCTGCTGCTCCCGGTGGCTGACAGCATCGCGCAACAGCCCGTGGACTCTCCGAGGACGGGCAGAGAAGTCGCCGACCAGTCGCAATCGCAGCCGGGAGACGCGAGTAAAGGTCAAGTGTTCATCGACCTGGAGAAGCTCAACTTCTATCGAGGTGAGCTGCTTTTGAGTCTTGTTAAGTTTGCTTTGGGTACTTTAGCGTAAGGTATGCCTCTCTCCTGAGTTTCTCAGATACCTCGAGCAGAACTTAACTGACTGCACTTATGCACTTATAATAATCCTGTCTGTGGAGGGGCAGAGCAGCTCAGAGGCTGCTCGGGTTGCTTTCACAAACGGGAAATTTCACAACCGCTAAATCACCTACTTTCAAAACCGCGAAACTTCACAACCGCGAAACTTCATAACCGTTAAAAAGACTGTCGTATATAAAAGTAAGTGCAAAAGAAGTTCTCGGAAGTGCTCTGGAGTCAGGGACCAAGTCGCCGAAGGCGTTGCTCCAGGGTGCCCAAAACTCCGTGGCATCCATTAGTGCTAGACTGATAGCCAGATCGATGGCATTTTCCCGAAAATGGCATTCTCCTTCTTTCAACAGTAGTGGAGTGACCGCTGCCACGAATGCGGCTCGGTGAAATGAGATAAACTCGAATCTTTCACCGCGGATCCTCTGAACTCCGCAATTTCTGTCTGCAGATTGGCAGGGCCGTAAAAAAACCAGGCCGCTCCCAAGTTTGCGCGCCGACGATTCCTGTTTCGCCCGGTGCGTCCTTAATGAGTGTTTTTGTCATTCAAATCAAACGAAAAGGAAATTCGGCCGGTGCGCCCCTATCGTTAGCAAAGCAGCGGTTCAGATGAGAGATTTAGAGAAATTCTGGCCAGATTGGCAGGCAGGCAGAGAGCCGCAGCAGACGGAACCAAATCCGAGGCAAGAATTACCAATGCTGCAGGATTGCAGTAAACAGCCACAGATTCTCCACTGCATCAGTGGTTGCCCAGTTCTCTCATTCCGACTCGTTCGCCGAGCGGCATCTGCGGCAGACGATAATTCAAGCTTTACGGCCGATTCCACAGACAAAACAGGCCGCAGGTCCGAAAACATTTGGTGGCAGAACAGACATCCAAGCAAGTTTTACAACGTCTGTCCCCAAATGCTATCTTGCTCTGGCGGGCCTGTCATGTTTTGAACCTGTTTACAATCGGCATTTAATTGGGGTTTAGGGGCCGGGGAGCAAGCCGAATTTATTGCCTGCCGCCGGAGCAGTGCAGGCCACGGCTGCTGGCCCGCTGCAGTGCAGTTTCTGCGTGTCTCAGCCAGATGCGACCAACGACGCTCTCCAAGGCCGCATGGAGTTAAATTTGTCAAACTGTCAGCCAAGCATAAAGTCTGCAGTTGCGCAGCTGTTTGTGCTTTTTTTCAAAGTCTTTGTCTGCCAGCTTTGTCTCAGGTTTTGGTTTGAAGCCGTGCGTTATAAAAAGTGAAAATGTCAGGTTTAGGACTCAAAAATGGGGGTAATCAATTGTGGCATCTCGGGGTCAAGTAGGGTCAGGTGTCTCGTAAAATTTACGCATTCAAAAGCGGCGCGACTCCTGAATGCGGAAACTTTGCTATCTGAAAGCACGGTCTCCATGGAGCATACATGTGCAACCTCCAAAATTCGGTCAGCCGTGCGACTTAGTTTTAACAAAAAAGCGACGTAGTTTTTGGCCAAAAATGCGACTTACATATAATAAAACCCGAAAGCAAAATTAACGCAACTTTGGGTAAACGGCAGGAGTAACTACGACTGTTTTATTAAGATAAAATGTCTCGTCAGCTACTTAGTACTACTACTTGGGGGTTTTTTGGGTGGGCATTTTTGCGACTTCATTGGTTGGCCGCCAAATCGGTCGGCCGGATTGGCCGACTCGGCCGACTGTTGCGCATGTATGCCATGGAGTAATAGAAAAGAGTAGGCTGTGAGTGCGGGCTTCTCTGGCCCATCTGCTCACTGCTGCTTGGAATCGAAAACCTCAGCATTTCCTGCACTTCCAGGCCTCATCCGCCGACTGGTGAAGCTGGACGACGAGGCAACCTGCCTAGGGCCCGACTCCATGTCGCTGAGCTGCCCAGAGAAGTCGCAGATTTTCATCACGTCGGTGTCGTTGAAGCGCAGTGGCGGTTGTCCGGCCGGCGGCGGCGGCAGCGGCGGCGGTGGTGGCGGCGGCTCAAACGAGAGCGACTCGTTGCCTGCCAGCCTGCGGGCTCTGAGCCGCTGTGGCCTTTCCCGAGCTCTGCAGGTGAGCCGCCCACCTTTATGTACCGATGCATCTGTCTGTCTGTGTCTGTCTGTCTGTCTGTCTGTCTGTCTGTCTGTCTGTCTGTCTGTCTGTCTGTCTGTCTGTCTGTCTGTCTGTCTGTCTGTCTGTCTGTCTGTCTGTCTGTCTGTCTGTCTGTCTGTCTGTCTGTCTGTCTGTCTGTCTGTCTGTCTGTCTGTCTGTCTGTCTGTCTGTGTCTGTCTGTCTGTCTGTATGTCTGTCTGTCTGCCTGTCTGTCTGTCTGTCTGTCTGTCTGTGTGTCTGTGTGTCTGTCTGTCTGTCTGTCTGTCTGTCTGTCTGTCTGTCTGTCTGTCTGTCTGTCTGTCTGTCTGTCTGTCTGTCTGTCTGTCTGTCTGTCTGTCTGTCTGTCTGTCTGTCTGTCTGTCTGTCTGTCTGTCTGTCTGTCTGTCTGTCTGTCTGTCTGTCTGTCTGTCTGTCTGTCTGTCTGTCTGTCTGTCTGTCTGTCTGTCTGTCTGTCTGTCTGTCTGTCTGTCTGTCTGTCTGTCTGTCTGTCTGTCTGTCTGTCTGTGTTTATAATTCTATCCTAGCATCTATCCACGCTCCTATGCACTCAGGATTCATTTCTGTCTCAGGCTATTCCGTCCACAGTTTTATGACTCATCCCGCCAGCAGGTCAGGGTCAATAATTTTTTCCCCAGCAGGTGAAAAATTCCAAACATGACTGTGAAGATTTTTGACATAATTTAACAGATTAGGTTTTAGGCGCAGATTAAATAAAAAAATGGTAGCCGTCCGCCAGCCAATTTGCGCCACAGCAGCCGCCGCATCATCAGTCATCACCGTCCCCCTCCCGCAGTCCCCATCCTGATTGCAGCTGCAGCTCCGCTGTCCCGGCCATGTTTAATAATTGATCAGGTGCGCCTCAGTAACGCTCAGCCATTCAGAGGCGGACTCAAGTCAGGCGTGAATCTCCCTCACTATATGGCAGTACTCAGCCTCTCAACAGGGCTGCATGAGTCCTTGCTCTCCCTGCTCAGGCTTTGCGACCGTCAAAAACTCCCCTTGAATGCCTCCTCGCCTCGAGTCCATCGACCTGCCGGGGTTGCCTGGAGTGCTTTGGCAGGGCTGGGTGGGGGACATTGGGAAGATAACGGCTGCACAATTGTGAGTCAGTGCTCCCGCCCGCCCCTGCTTAGCTAACGATAATATTTGAGTCCGCGGGTCCACTTTTGAGTCAATGGGCCACTCGAAGGCCAACTGGGAGATTTTCTAACAAAACTGTTCCACTGTCTGCTCAGATCGGTCGATTAAGAGTCATTTTCAAAGAGCCGTTCCCGTGACTAAACTTCATAATCGATTAAGAGTCATTTTCAAAGAGCCGTTCCCGTGACTAAACTTCATAATCGATTAAGAGTCATTTTCAAAGAGCCGTTCCCGTGACTAAACTTCATAATCGATTAAGAGTCATTTTCAAAGAACCGTTCCCGTGACTAAACTTCATAATCGATTAAGAGTCATTTTCAAAGAGCCGTTCCCGTGACTAAACTTCATAATCGATTAAGAGTCATTTTCAAAGAACCGTTCCCGTGACTAAACTTCATAATCGATTAAGAGTCATTTTCAAAGAGCCGTTCCCGTGACTAAACTTCATAATCGATTAAGAGTCATTTTCAAAGAGCCGTTCCCGTGACTAAACTTCATAATCGATTAAGAGTCATTTTCAAAGAACCGTTCCCGTGACTAAACTTCATAATCGATTAAGAGTCATTTTCAAAGAACCGTTCCCGTGACTAAACTTCATAATCGATTAAGAGTCATTTTCAAAGAGCCGTTCCCGTGACTAAACTTCATAATCGATTAAGAGTCATTTTCAAAGAGCCGTTCCCGTGACTAAACTTCATAATCGATTAAGAGTCATTTTCAAAGAACCGTTCCCGTGACTAAACTTCATAATCGATTAAGAGTCATTTTCAAAGAGCCGTTCCCGTGACTAAACTTCATAATCGATTAAGAGTCATTTTCAAAGAGCCGTTCCCGTGACTAAACTTCATAATCGATTAAGAGTCATTTTCAAAGAACCGTTCCCGTGACTAAACTTCATAATCGATTAAGAGTCATTTTCAAAGAGCCGTTCCCGTGACTAAACTTCATAATCGATTAAGAGTCATTTTCAAAGAACCGTTCCCGTGACTAAACTTCATAATCGATCAAGAGTCATTTTCAAAGAGCCGTTCCCGTGACTAAACTTCATAATATTCGTGGAGCATAGGCTGGGAGTTTACCATCAGTACAATTCAATGGTAAAGACTGCCCTGACATTTCTGCCCTGAGCAATGCTCAGCAGGTGTCAGGAGCGCCAGACTAGTTGTCAGGGGTATCAAAACCTCGCTGATCAGTCCTGGCGCCATCCAGAAAGCTACAATCCGCCGTGCCAGCTGCAAGCAATCAGCTGCATTGTGTAGGCACTTTGGGATGGAGTAGCAGCTCTCTCTGTACCCCCGGCTGTCTCCTCACTTTGCCAGCCTCCCGCAGTTGCCTCCTCCATCTTCTCTGCTCGCGGATGCGCGCATATCCCGGAATCCCAGATGCAGCTGTCCTTCATCGCTCCCCATCCCACTTCACCAGCCCGGACGGAGAGCGCGTGAATCTGTATCGACCTGCGCGGATCTGAGCTCCCCCAGATCACTTGAAACCACTTGATTACGTAACCGACTCCAGTGACTCGTCATCGACCCGCAGCGGCTGCGGCAGCGACCCGCCGCTTACAACAAAGTTTGACATAAAATAAAAACCCAGCGGTATTGACACAGGCCCCTGGGAACAGCGGGAGTGGCTCCCATTGCCAGCTGCAGGTTAAACAACTGCATTATTCCTACTAGCTAAAATGCATGGGACATGGGAAATGAATTGCAGTCAGATTTGCCTGTGGCCTGCTCGGCTGAGTCAATTTTCAAAAACTGCCCACAAGTCGGAGCTCGGAACTTGGACTCGAGCACAAAAAACTTTCACCAGAGACCGAACTCGACTGCAACAAAGAAATTCTGGGGAGTTTCTACCCACGATTTTCTGCTTCACGCTGCCTTTCGCACAGTATGTTAACTGATGTAGCGAACTGGGGGGCTCGCAGCCTCACAGTAGAGCTCAAAAAAGCAAGACTTCGGGTCTCGCTACACCAGCTCAACTGCTTGCTTTTTTTTGAGCAGCTTTTTCCAGTTTTATTACCCGCAGCTGCACTATGGGCTGTGCGAGCCGCAGTTTGCAGTGAGACCGAGCCCCATGCCATTTCAGTGTGCAGTGAGACCGAGCCCCGTGCCATTTCAGTGTGCAGTGAGACCGAGCCCCGCCATTTCAGTGTGTAGTGAGACCGAGCCCCATGCCATTTCAGTGTGCAGTGAGACCGAGCCCCGTGCCATTTCAGTGTGTAGTGAGACCGAGCCCCGCCATTTCAGTGTGTAGTGAGACCGAGCCCCATGCCATTTCAGTGTGCAGTGAGACCGAGCCCCGTGCCATTTCAGTGTGCAGTCAGACCGAGCCCCGTGCCATTTCAGTGTGCAGTGAGACCGAGCCCCGTGCCATTTCAGTGTGCAGTGAGACCGAGCCCCGTGCCATTTCAGTGTGCAGTGAGACCGAGCCCAGTGCCATTTCAGTGTGCAGTGAGACCGAGCCCCATGCCATTTCAGTGTGCAGTGAGACCGAGCCCAGTGCCATTTCAGTGTGCAGTGAGACCGAGCCCCGTGCCATTTCAGTGTGCAGTGAGACCGAGCCCAGTGCCATTTCAGTGTGCAGTGAGACCGAGCCCCATGCCATTTCAGTGTGCAGTGAGACCGAGCCCCGTGCCATTTCAGTGTGCAGTGAGACCGAGCCCCGTGCCATTTCAGTGTGCAGTGAGACCGAGCCCCGTGCCATTTCAGTGTGCAGTGAGACCGAGCCCCGTGCCATTTCAGTGTGCAGTGAGACCGAGCCCCATGCCATTTCAGTGTGTAGTGAGACCGAGCCCCATGCCATTTCACGCCCCTTCATTCCGTCACACCCCGCAAGCTTATTGGCAAAGTTACAGGGCCGGGCATGGCAGGCAGAAATGAACTGGCATAAGAATGCGGCCAAAGTGTATCTGGATGAATTCTGCGATGCCCGGGTGTCAGGAGTGCGTGACTGCCGCGCGCTGCACCCCCTCCAGACGGCGATGATCTGGAAGGGGCGCGCGAGGGATCGCGCACCCGGAGGTGCAGCGGAGGCTGCGGTGACTGACAGGCCGGTGGGTGGCTGGCGCACTGTTTGAATTTCGCCACAACGGAGTTTGGGCTGCTGTCGTTTGTGACGTCTCCGCAGCTGCAGGCTTTATCCGCCAGATCCGTCCAGCTGCCGCACTGGGACAGCCTCCCATAACAACCCGTCTCTCAGCCTTTCCGCTGCCATCCATCCGTCTCTCATTTTATCTGCTGCTTGCATTTCTCCGAGCGTAACCCTTTGAAAGAGAGACTTTTCCCTCCGCTGACCTTTCTCGTAAACACCGGGGACTTAAGTGGTTCCTCGCTGTCCCCCCGGTCTGCCATTCAATCGAATCCTCAGTTGATTTTCTTCCCAAGGTAGAAAAGGTAACAGAGGCGCGGTTCCAATGCACCTGGCCTCTGCCGGCTTGCTGGGATCGGTTTGCTCACGAGACTTTGCTCACTTTCTACTTGATGAACACTGTGCCTCAATCCCTGCGTGGGGAGGAATTTCGGATTAAAAGTTTCTGGTTGAGCTCTCAAGAACCGGGCAGGGCTGACATGAAGCGGGATCGGTGCACTCTGAGCTGCCGCAGAACCGCGAGTCAATACCTGGGAAACCCAATCCCAATGTCCTAATTTCCTTCGTCTCAACCGAGCCGCCGCTTTCATTCCAGTCATCATTCTAAGAAAGTCCACCGCCTCCGCTCTCAAGTCCATCAAGGACGCCCGAGTCGTCTCAAAGAAGCGCCGCGCGCTCCGGTTGATCGATTCTTCAACCGGCTCCCGGAGCCCCTCAGCCCCGGCACTTTTGTGGACCCCCCCCCCCCGACCTGCGACCGGCCGCCGACTTCTTTTCAAAGAAGAAATCTTCAAAAATTAATGATTCAAAAAGCTTCCTCGTAAAACTCTGCGGCATCTGGACGGATGAATTAATAGGGCCGGAGAAATTCCCAGATCCCAGAGGCGCTTAGCATTCGAGGCGCAATGCTCAGCTGCGGTCATTGACCTCAGGGGGTTGCCATGGGGGGGGGGTCATGAAGTGACCTGGCGGCATCAAGCTTGGCTGCTGCCTCGGCCTGAGGGCTATTCGCGGACGCATCGCTCCGTCGCTTCCGTGAGATTCATTCGCATCCTTCACAGCAATCTGTCTTTTCCTCCCCATCTCCGGATAAGATGTTCGTTCTCTGATGGGGGCATTGCTGCGTCTTTATGTTAAGCAACATATCGGTACAACAGCTCAATAGTCTCATTATTATCCCACTTCTGCTGTGTTGAATCAAGCTTGTAAAACTGCAGCGAGTTAAACAGCGCCACTTTATTTACGACTGTAGTGGAATTTTGGCTCAAATTTTTTATCCAGGAGAGATACGAGACAGAGTCAGTACGGACAGAGCAGCCCCCAGTTCTGAAGCAGATGGTAAATCATGTCTCGTCCCACCATCCTTTAGCTCACATTGTGGTATAACAGATTACAAAGCCACTCACACCCCAATCCGAGATTTTGATTTATAGTCTGGCACTGCACAGTGCGCCCCCCCCCCCATTGCCTCAGACAGGCTCACGAGATCCGTTTCTGCATCACAACAACAACAGCAGCCAACTGGAGTTGCTCAGGGCAGCTCAGAAGCTCCCCCTCTCTCCCCTCTATCCCAGCTCCCCCCTCGTATCTCTCTATCTTCCCGTTTCCCACTCCGGAGACACTTTGTCCAGGAAGTTGACAAACGATCCCCTCCACGAGCGGGTAGCAACGGCTTTTGGATTCCCGCATCTGCCTCTGGGCGCCCAGCAGCAGTGAGCGGCAGTCCGCTTGCCCGCCTCACCGCCCGCACTTCCGCTCTGATGCGGTGTTGCTTCTGTCCCTCTTCTCTAGACAGCAATTCGGACTTGGATTGGAAACTGAGACACGGAGAGCCGGCTTGCATGGCAACTCCCGTGCGCTGCATCCCTTGGACAGGGGCTGCGGAGTGAAGATCGGCAGGGCCGTTAGAAGGCAGTTCCGGTTTTCAACGCCTGCCGTTCCGAACCCATTGGGCGATTTTTACGAATTCTTTTCAACGAGGAATTGATATGCGAGGAAGCTCGATGGAGAAGAGCTTGGGGGCGGAGTGAATGCATGGGGAGGGGCTGCTTTAACATCAGCTTGCAAAGTCGGATCCGGGATGCATGTAAGATTCCCCTCGGATCGAGGGCTGCCTCAGATGCGGGGCGCCTCTCGCCTGCTGCCGGCACCGCCCTCCCCGGGCTGCCACCGAGAGGCGCAGATGGATTCGCACGAACACTCGCGGGCGCACAGGTGTATCGGCTTACCACTCTGCTCCTCTTTGCTTGCCTGACGCAGCCTTATTCACATTTCTCTCTTTTTTCTTCTTTATTATGCACGAAATCATTTCACAGCATCCGAGGAAAGCCGCTTAGCACGGGCCCGCTACTTCACCTCTTGCCTGTCTTGTCTCTAAAGAGAAAATGGCGCATTAAGGCGATATTGATACATTTGACAGACACTGAGTGACTGCACGGCTGGGCCTAAGAGAAACGCATGCCAAATCTCTATCTGATAATTTAGGAGGGCATGGGGGAGCGTCGCCTGCTTGGCGGAGTGGGGTGGCTGCCAGGAGAGGGGTAGAGATTTTAGCAATGTACATGGGGGAGATGTACATATTTGTGCTGTTAGTCTATGGTCAAGTTGTGGCTTTCGGCTACAACTCAGTTAAATATATTGATTGTGCTGCCTGAATACTACGGATTGTACATAGAGTGGACATACGGGATGTACATATAGGTTGTCAGAGGGGTTAAGGTACTTGCCCTATCGCCAGGCAAGGCACGCATTTGCATATGTGCACCTGTGTATTTTGTGGTTTTGTGCATAAACTCTGCGCGCTTGAGCCAAACGCGCCTCTGCCACTGCCTTCTTGTGCCTGTGTGGGTTTTTGAACAGCAAAGGTGAAAAATTCAAGGTGAACGCGCCCGCACTTAAAGAGGAAAAGTACCTCAAAAACGATTAGAAAAACATTCCATTTCGAAATAAAGTTCGCCAGGAAGTCAAAAGTTCGCAGCTGGAATGAATGTTCCTAGAAAAGACTGCTTGAACTCGGGCCTGCTTGTTTTCGAATGACCAATAAAAATGCTGCCCCGGCCGGGGGTGCGAGATTGGCAGCGACCCGAAAACACCTGAGGTTTTGCTTTACACTTCCTGCTGAGGGATTTTTATCCCCTGCTCCCCGTCTGAATCCCTGGGGGGGGGAATCCCATCGATCAGCTCGGCTTCATCAAAGGGACTCCCGCTGATGCTGCGCCGACAAAACCATCAGTGGCTTTGGCCATCAATTTCTTGTTTCAATTCTCAAATGACAAATTTCTGCAATTCTCCTGCTGTCAATGAGAAATTTTATATTTGAGAAAGTTCTAATTACGCAAGTGCGACTGATTGCATATTTCCTGATTTGTAATCTGATTTTCATCTCAATTCCATCCCGATCCCATCTCAATACCATCCTGATCCCATCTCAATACCATCCTGATCCCATCTCAATCCCATCCCGATCCCATCTCAATCCCATCCTGATCCCATCTCAATACCATCCTGATCCCATCCCGATCCCAACCCGATCCCAACCCGATCCCATCCTCTCCCGATCCCATCCCGATCCCAACCCGATCCCATCCTCTCCCGATCCCATCCCGATCCCAACCCGATCCCATCCTCTCCCGATCCAAGTCCGATCCCATCTCGATCCCAACCCGATCCCATCCTGATCCCACCCTGATCACATTCTTATTAAGAATATCCCCCCGATCCCATCCCACCCCGGTCCCGATGCCACTGAGCAACTCCTGACCCATCTCAAATGACTCCTGACCCATCTCAAATGACTCCTGACCCATCTCAAATGACTCCTGACCCATCTCAAATGACTCCTGACCCATCTCAAATGACTCCTGACCCATCTCAAATGACTCCTGACCCGCCTCGCACAGAAGTGAGCCTTGCCGGCCTCAAATTCGCAACCCAATCCGAACCGTCGCAGGTGGTGAAGCTGCGCTGCGAAGAGCTGCAGCGGTGCAGCCTGTTCAGCCCGACAGCCTCGGCGGACGATCCCTACGACCTGGGCCGCTGCGAGCAGCTGCTGCCCCACCTGAGCGTCCGGTACACCTGCCAGCCAGGTGAGGCATCCGGGGCTGATGCTTGCATCCGGGAGGGTGGCTGAGCTGTGTCTGCTAATTCGAGCTCTCAGTTCACCCCGGTTCGATTAGCTGATAACCTGAGCTGATGAGGCGGAGAGGCTGAGCGAGGCGATTAAAATGGGTCGTATGTGGGGCAGCCTCAGAATCTGTAGTTGCAGGTGCGGCGCTGATAGGAAAAGGGGATATTATTGAGTGGAAGGCGGGGACTCCGAGTAGGCTCAGAGTAGGGGGGATAAAAACCGGGATTTAAAAGCCCGAGGCTCTCCATTCTCATTTCCTCTGCTGGCCTTGCATATGGGGCGTGGCGGGGCGGGCGTCTTTTCAGCCAGGCACTTTTAGCTTTTAGCCTGGCACGATAGATATATAGATAGATAGATAGATAGATAGATAGATAGATAGATAGATAGATAGATAGATAGATAGATAGATAGATAGATAGATAGATAGATAGATAGATAGATAGATAGATAGATAGATAGATAGATAGATAGATAGATAGATAGATAGATAGATAGATAGATAGATAGATAGATAGATAGATAGATAGATAGATAGATAGATAGATAGATAGATAGATAGATAGATAGATAGATAGATAGATAGATAGATAGATAGATAGATAGATAGATAGATAGATAGATAGATAGATAGATAGATAGATAGATAGATAGATAGATAGATAGATAGATAGATAGATAGATAGATAGATAGATAGATAGATAGATAGATAGATAGATAGATAGATAGATAGATAGATAGATAGATAGATAGATAGATAGATAGATAGATAGATAGATAGATAGATAGATAGATAGATAGATAGATAGATAGATAGATAGATAGATAGATAGATAGATAGATAGATAGATAGATAGATAGATAGATAGATAGATAGATAGATAGATAGATAGATAGATAGATAGATAGATAGATAGATAGATAGATAGATAGATAGATAGATAGATAGATAGATAGATAGATAGATAGATAGATAGATAGATAGATAGATAGATAGATAGATAGATAGATAGATAGATAGATAGATAGATAGATAGATAGATAGATAGATAGATAGATAGATAGATAGATAGATAGATAGATAGATAGATAGATAGATAGATAGATAGATAGATAGATAGATAGATAGATAGATAGATAGATAGATAGATAGATAGATAGATAGATAGATAGATAGATAGATAGATAGATAGATAGATAGATAGATAGATAGATAGATAGATAGATAGATAGATAGATAGATAGATAGATAGATAGATAGATAGATAGATAGATAGATAGATAGATAGATATAGATAAATAGCTACAACCAATGCACTTTATTTGTAGTCAGCCAGTCACTTTCTCAATATTGTCTCAACTTAGAATATTTCTTGAGTCTCCATCTCCTAGAAGAAGAAAATCCGACCCGTCCGAAACTGGATCCCTGTCCAGAGTGTCCGGCATTGCGTTCACTTGCGGGAGGGAGCAGCTGGAGAGGCGGACCTGCAGCAGCGCGCAGCTGCGCAGCGAAGGCCCCGCAGCTGCTGGCAAACTGCAGCTCCCCGGGTTGCCAAAAGCCAGAAAATTGCTTCAATGGCGCAATTCTGTGCAGTCCAGTGGCGCCTGCAAATTTCGCTGTTTATAAAAACACAGAAATTCCGTTATCAAGGTGCGACTTTTATCAATAAATGTGCGCAGCTCGACTGACTGCCTGTGGAAGCCCTGCCCTAAAAGGAGTGCTTCACTGCGCTGAATAACAAATTAGTCTTTATGAAATGTAATTGTCTTTAAAGAAGAAATTTATTGCTTTCGACCATCTGATCAAGTACGCTCGTACAGAAAAATCCTGACACTTAGAGACGACTGTAACTTTCGTAGGTGGCATAGCCAATCACAGACCAGGCCACAGACAGTAGCTCAGCCAATCACAGACCAGGCCACAGACAGTAGCTCAGCCAATCACAGACCAGGCCACAGACAGTGGCTCAGCCAATCACAGCTGGCGCCAGTTCAAAAGCTTCGCATCTTCACTTCGCACGGCCCCGCCATCCCGCAGCCATTCGCAATCGGTTCCTGTGCGCAGACACATATTCCACCATCAGCTGTGACAACCGTCAGAAGCTGATGGTGTTGGACGCCGTGCTGACGGACAAGTTCAACTTATTCAAGTACGGCCGCTGCCCGAACACTGCAAACCCAAGCCAGGGCGCCAGCCACTGCCCGGAGACCAACGTCTTTGATGATGTGAAGCGGCAGTGCGACTCGCGGCCCTCCTGCACAATTGGCGCCCTGCACAGCGTCAGGCCGGGCTGCGCCAGGCCCAACCTGCTGCTGCTCTACGCCTGTGGTAATGCTGGGGCTGGGGCTGGGGTTGGGGCTGGGGATGGGTCTGGAACTGGGTCTGGGGCTGGGGCTGGGGCTGGGGCTGGGGCTGGGGCTGGGGCTGGGGATGGGTCTGGGACTGGGGCTGAGGCTGGGGCTGGGGCTGGGGCTGGGACTGGGACTGGGGCTGGGACTGGGGCTGGGACTGGGGCTGGGGCTGGGACTGGGGGCTGGGGCTGGGTCTGGATCTGGGGTTGGGGCTGGGTCTGGGTCTCGGTCAGGGACTGGGCCTGGGTCTGGGGCTGGGGCTGGGGCTGGGGTTGGGTCTGGGACTGGGGCTGGGACTGGGACTGGGGCTGGGACTGGGGCTGGGTCTGGGTCTCGGTCAGGGACTGGGCCTGGGTCTGGGTCTGGGGCTGGGGCTGGGCCTGGGTCTGGGGCTGGGGCTGGGGTTGGGTCTGGGTCTGAGACTGGGTCTGGGTCTGGGGCTGGGGCTGGGACTGTGGCTGGGACCGAGGCTGGGGCTGGGGCTGGGGCTGGGGCTGGGGCTGGGGCTGGGGCTGGGGCTGGGGTTGGGGTTGGGTTAGGGCTTATATCGAGTCAACTGAGGTCATCCCGCTTTCTCCCATCCAAACTACAACCAATCCAGTTCCTAATTTCGCTAATTTCAGTGCCCAAGAAAGGCTATGACCCCAGCAAGCGAACCGACCTGCCGGAAGACCGGCAGCGGATCCCCACGGTAGTCTATGGCCCGGAGCCCGAGCCCGAGAGGCCACCAACTCAACCACCATCGAGACGGAGCAACTCAAGAGATGCTGAGACAAGTGACCCGACTCGTGAGTCTCCTCCATGGTTTGGTGGACGGAATTGGCAGTTTGGACTGCAGCTGGATGATGGGATTGGCAGTTTGGACTGCAGCTTGATGATGGGATTGGCGGTTTGGACTGCAGCTTGATGATGGGATTGGCAGTTTGGACTGCAGCTTGATGATGGGATTGGCAGTTTGGACTGCAGCTTGATGATGGGATTGGCGGTTTGGACTGCAGCTTGATGATGGGATTGGCAGTTTGGACTGCAGCTTGATGATGGGATTGGCGGTTTGGACTGCAGCTGGATGCACACGTTGGCCCATGCCTACCCGTCAAGTTCAGAATCAAGTACAACAGCCAGTCAGATTAGGTAGAAGCCGACAACAGAGTTGCCTAGCACTGGCATGCAAATGGAGTCTGTTAAGCCTTCTAAGGACGCCCCAGATTATCAGGGCGCAAAGGGACCATCGGCTAATTAGCATAATCATGCAGCACTAATTAGCATATTTCCTATTACCGCTGGAATGAGAGGCGGACAGGAAAATCCAAATGGAATTTAGCCAACCTGCAGCAGCTCTGCCCGGATGAAATTGACACTGAGATGAGCTGGAGCCATAGACACACACTGGTTGGAACTGAGCTGGAGCCATAGACACACACTGGTTGGAACTGAGCTGGAGCCATAGACACACAGGTTGGAACTGAGCTGGAGCCATAGACACACACTGGTTGGAACTGAACTAGAGCCATAGACACACACTGGTTGGAACTGAGCTGGAGCCATAGACACACAGGTTGGAACTGAGCTGGAGCCATAGACACACACTCTGGTTGGAACTGAGCTGGAGCCATAGACACACACTCTGGTTGGAACTGAGCTGGAGCCATAGACACACACTGGTTGGAACTGAGCTGGAGTCATAGACACACACTGGTTGGAACTGAGCTGGAGCCATAGACACACACTGGTTGGAACTGAACTAGAGCCATAGACACACACTGGTTGGAACTGAGCTGGAGCCATAGACACACAGGTTGGAACTAAGCTGGAGCCATAGACACACACTCTGGTTGGAACTGAGCTGGAGCCATAGACACACACTCTGGTTGGAACTGAGCTGGAGCCATAGACACACACTGGTTGGAACTGAGCTGGAGTCATAGACACACACTGGTTGGAACTGAACTAGAGCCATAGACACACACTGGTTGGAACTGAACTAGAGCCATAGACACACACTGGTTGGAACTGAGCTGGAGCCATAGACACACACTGGTTGGAACTGAGCTGGAGCCATAGACACACACTGGTTGGAACTGAACTGGAGCCATAGACACACACTCTGGTTGGAACTGAGCTGGAGCCATAGACACACACTGGTTGGAACTGAGCTGGAGCCATAGACACACACTGGTTGGAACTGAGCTGGAGCCATAGACACACACAGGTTGGAACTGAGCTGGAGCCATAGACACACAGGTTGGAACTGAGCTGGAGCCATAGACACACAGGTTGGAGCTGAGCTGGAGCCATAGACACACAGGTTGGAACTGAGCTGGAGCCATAGACACACAGGTTGGAACTGAGCTGGAGCCATAGACACACAGGTTGGAACTGAGCTGGAGCCATAGACACACAGGTTGGAACTGAGCTGGAGCCATAGACACACACTGGTTGGAACTGAACTGGAGCCATAGACACACACTGGTTGGAACTGAGCTGGAGCCATAGACACACAGGTTGGAACTGAGCTGGAGCGATAGACACACAGGTTGGAACTGAGCTGGAGCCATAGACACACACTGGTTGGAACTGAGCTGGAGCCATAGACACACACTGGTTGGAACTGAGCTGGAGCCAAAGACACACACAGGTTGGAACTGAGCTGGAGCCATAGACACACACTGGTTGGAACTGAGCTGGAACCATAGACACACACTGGTTGGAACTGAGCTGGAGCCATAGACACACACTGGTTGGAACTGAACTGGAGCCAAAGACACACAGGTTGGAACTGAGCTGGAGCCATAGACACACACTGGTTGGAACTGAACTGGAGCCATAGACACACACTGGTTGGAACTGAACTGGAGCCATAGACACACACTGGTTGGAACTGAGCTGGAGCCATAGACACACAGGTTGGAACTGAGCTGGAGCCATAGACACACACAGGTTGGAACTGAGCTGGAGCCATAGACACACAGGTTGGAACTGAGCTGGAGCCATAGACACACAGTTTGGAGCTGAGCTGGAGCCATAGACACACAGGTTGGAGCTGAGCTGGAGCCATAGACACACAGGTTGGAACTGAGCTGGAGCCATAGACACACAGGTTGGAACTGAGCTGGAGCCATAGACACACACTGGTTGGAGCTGAGGCGGATTCATACACACGGATGAGGATATCCAAGTAAATCGCAATCAGCTTTTATTTCCTAATCTGAATTCACACTCCCAACCAATTAAGGCAAGACTCAGCCTCTCAGAGTTGAAAAGTTTGAAGGCCCAGTAGCTTTATCTGACAAACCGGAGCTTGGGCGGCAACCCCCCCCCTCTCAAATTCAGTTCGGACAGTTTGAAGTGCTCAGTTGAGTATCACGCACTGAGAGCAGTTTGAGTTCAAAACGGGCTCTAAAACTAAGAGCACGGCAGAGCTGAAGTTGGATAATTCTCGTCCAAGACTCAAAATTGCCTCAGCGAACTCGAAGGCCGATGTTGCTCAGCTGGAATTGCTTGAGCAAGCGGGGGAACAGGGGAACTGGGGACGGAATTCCGCGGGATTACTCTTGGCTGCGGTCTGCGATTAATGGATGAGTAGCTTGAGTAGGGATATCGCTGCCTCCTCTGCCCCCGCCGAGTTCCCCTCTGCTTTGATCCTGCGGCACTTCGAGTTCGAGATTTGAGCCTTCGGGGAGCCATTTATCCCAGCCAGACAAAGTCTTCCGTGTTCTGGAGGGGTAATAAATAAACTGAGAGCACGGCTGCTCAGCTGAGCACTTTTCTGATTTGCCGATCAACTTAATCCGATGCTGGAGTCCCAGACTGCAGATTGAAGCAGCTCTGGAGATTCGGGCTGGATGCAGGGTGAGATTCGGGCTGGCTGCAGGGTGAGATTCGGGCTGGCTGCAGGGTGAGATTCGGGCTGGCTGCAGGGTGAGATTCAAGCTGGCTGTAGGGTGAGATTCGGGCTGGCTGTAGGGTGAGATTCGGGCTGGATGCAGGGGGAAATTCGGGCTGGCTGTAGGGTGAGATTCGGGCTGGATGCAGGGTGAGATTCGGGCCGGCTGTAGAGTGAGATTCAAATTGGCTGTAGGGTGAGATTCGGACTGGCTGTAGGGTGAGATTCGGGCTGGCTGCAGGGTGAGATTCGGACTGGCTGTAGGGTGAGATTCGGGCTGGCTGCAGGGTGAGATTCGGACTGGCTGTAGGGTGAGACTCGGGCCGGCTCTAGGGTGAGATTCGGGCCGGCTGTAGGGTGAGATTCGCTCACGGACTCACTGAAATTCCAGGGCAGCCCGCTGACGCATCAGCCGACGGCGCGGTCGCGGAGGACTCGCCGTCGCTGCTGCCGCAGCTCAGCTCCCGCCAGGCCGCGGTGCTTGGCGTGTCGGCAGGCGTCGCTCTCCTGCTGGCGCTGGTGGCGGCCGTCAGCTGCACGCTGACCCGCCGATGGCTGCGCGGTCGGCGGCGCCGGGCAGAGGAGCACCTGGCCCGGGTGCGGCTGGGCAAGCAGATCTCTCCGCCCGCCACCTGCCTGGTCATCCCGCCGGCCGAGACGCTGCTGAAGCTGCCGTCTCCGCATCCGTCCTCGGGCAGCGGCGGGGCGCACACGGTCAGCGTCTGCCTCAGCCAGCTCGGCTCGCCGCCCCGCTGCGGCTCCATCGACGGCAGCGGCAGTGGCAGCGGCGTGTGCGGCAGCAGCGGCATCGGCAGCGGCGTCGGTGGCTGCTCCGGAAGCGACAGGCAGTCGACGTCGACGTCGACCTTCCTGATGGGCGGCTCGGCAGCCTCCAGGGCGGGCTCGCTGCCGTCCCCGCGGGAGTCGCTGGCCACCTACTCGCTGCAGCAGCACCACTGCGCCACCTCGGTGCTGGAGGAGCAGCTGGGGCCGCAGCAGCTGGGGATGCTCTGACCGCCGCTAACGGGAATCAGAGATGACCTGCCTTCCATGCTCAAGTGAGTCAGGGTGTCAGTTAGACGGTCAGGAAAGCAGCAAGATAGTATCAGACAGTGTCGCATACACAGTAAGGATATCAGACTGTCAGGATGTCAGACTGTCAGGATGTCAGACTGTCAGGATGTCAGACTGTCAGGATGTCAGACTGTCAGGATGTCAGCCTGTCAGGATGTCAGACTGTCAGGATGTCAGACTGTCAGGATGTCAGACTGTCAGGATGTCAGACTGTCAGGATGTCAGCCTGTCAGGATGTCAGACTGTCAGGATGTCAGACTGTCAGGATGTCAGACTGTCAGGATGTCAGACTGTCAGGATGTCAGACTGTCAGGATGTCAGACTGTCAGGATATCAGACTGTCAGGATATGAGACTGTCAGGATGTCAGACTGTCAGGATGTCAGACTGTCAGGGTGTCAGATTGTCAGGATATCAGACTGCCAGGATATCAGACTGTCAGGATGTCAGACTTTCAGGATGTCAGACTTTCAGGATGTCAGACTGTAAGGATGTCAGACTGTCAGGATGTCAGCCTGTCAGGATGTCAGACTGTCAGGAGGTAAGATTGTCAGGATGTCAGACTGTCAGGATGTCAGACTGTCAGGATGTCAGACTGTCAGGATGTCAGACTGTCAGGATGTCAGACTGTCAGGATGTCAGACTGTCAGGATGTCAGACTGTCAGGATGTCAGACTGTCAGGATGTCAGACTGTCAGGATGTCAGACTGTCATGATGTCAGAATGTCAGGATGTCAGACTGTTAGGATGTCAGACTGTCAGGATGTCAGACTGTCAGGATGTCAGACTGTCAGGATGTCAGACTGTCAGGATGTCAGACTGTCAGGATGTCAGACTGTCAGGATGTCAGACTGTCAGGATGTCAGACTGTCAGGATGTCAGACTGTCAGGATGTCAGACTGTCAGGATGTCAGCTAGCCTGTAAGAATCTGTCTCTGCACTTTCAATTTCAGATCAGTCCGAGTTCAGGAACTTCAGAGTTTCGCCCAGAGCACCAGCGAGTTGCTCACGCACCGAGCCGGCCACGGTTTTCCCTCTCCTGTGCAAGAAACGCAAAGAAGGAATTTGTGATGTGTTTATCGCAGCATTAACTTCATATTTTTAAATACTCGTCTCAACTAAAGTGTCAGATCCCGTTTTTTAACCGCCTGACTGCAGGTTGCCATTGCTGCCAGGTCTGGATAATAATATTAGCAAAACTTTTTCTTTGGCTTGATGAAGAATCCTGCAATGTACAAAGACTGTTTCTGTACAGGTGAAGCCACTGATTCTGCACATCTGAAGGTTAGTATGTACTTTTAATGTACTTAGCGATGCTCACTTGGATGACACTGCATGCTTTGCTCAGAACGGAGAAGCTCTTGTAAAGCAGCGTTTGAATTTTGTAATATACACGCTATAAACACTACTGAGATAGTAGAAAAATACGTTTTTTGACAAAAAAATCGAAAGAAATTGATCCTGCAGTCACCAAAGTTTTTTATTATAAATGACTGAGCTTGAAGTTCTCGCTGGCAACAGAGTGCTCGAAGAACACAGACCGGGCATGTGAGTTCAGTGATGAGGCAAATAACTGAGCAAATGTCCACAACCGGTAAATGGGAGAGATGTTATAACTTTTTGACCCTATTCTGCGAGGGTCAACATGGGTCAGACAGTGTAGGTCAGATGGTGTGGGCCAGACACTGTGGGTCAGACACTGTTCGTCAGGCAGTGTGGGTCAGACAGTGTGGGTCAGGCAGTGTGGGTCAGACGGTGTGGGTCAGACAGTGTGGGTCAGACACTGTGCGTCAGGCAGTGTGGGTCAGACACTGTGGGTCAGACAGTGTAGGTCAGATGGTGTGGGTCAGACACTGTGGGTCAGGCAGTGTGGGTCAGAAAGTGCAGGTCAAACGGTGTGGGTCAGACAGTGTGGGTCAGACACTGTGCGTCAGGCAGTGTGGGTCAGACAGTGTGGGTCAGGCAGTGTGGGTCAGACGGTGTGGGTCAGACAGTGTGGGTCAGACACTGTGCGTCAGGCAGTGTGGGTCAGACACTGTGGGTCAGACAGTGTAGGTCAGATGGTGTGGGTCAGACACTGTGGGTCAGGCAGTGTGGGTCAGAAAGTGCAGGTCAAACGGTGTGGGTCAGACAGTGTGGGTCAGACAGTGTGGGTCAGACCGTATGGGTCCACGGCGGCTGGGCTGGGCTCCGCGTACCCGCACAGTCCCTGCCGGTGCGGAGCCGCCCTCCACGACCGGCCGGGCAGTTGGACGGTGAAGTTGAAGTCCTCGGACAGCTGACGCAGGTGGCAGCCGAAGCGACCTGTCCAGGGGGTGGAATCGAATTTTTGGCGTGCAATTTGCTTCTACTGCCACTGTTAGTAGGCTTATGCGAATATGTTTAAGGAGCTGTTTTACACTGACACCAATCACCAATATCTACAAAGATATTCACGTGGCCCTTGCGCAAACATTCGCCCGAGCATTCACGGGTGTGAGTTCCCGTGTTCGACTCAGCACGCACGGCCATATTGCATGGCACTTGTCGAGCATTCACGCTAGCCAGTGTGTACACCGCTTGATAGAAAATAAGGTCAGTGGATTCAGTGGGTCAGTGGCAGAGTCAGTGGGTAAGTTGCCTCAGTAGGCCAGTGGGTCAGTGGGTCAGTGGTTTCAGTGGGTCAGTGGTGTCAGTGAGTCAGTGGTTTCAGTGGGTCAGTGGTGTCAGTGGGTCAATGGTGTCAGTGGGTAAGTGGTGTCAGTAGGTCAGTGGTGTCAGTATGTCCGTGGTGTCAGTGGGTCCCTGGTGTCAGTCCCTGGTGATGAGTGCTGTCCCTGGGAGTGATGTCCCTGGTGTCAGTGGGTCTGTAACGTCAGTTGGCCAGTGGTGTCAGTGGGTCTGTAACGTCAGTTGGCCAGTGGTGTCAGTGGGTCAGTGGTGTCAGTGGTGTTAGTGGATCAATGAGCCAGTGGTGTCAGTAGGCCAGTGGGTCAGTAGGCCAATGGTATCAGTAGGTCAGTGGTGTCAGTAGGTCAGTGGTGTCGGCAGACCAGTGGGTCAGTGCGTCAGTGGGGTCAGTAGACCAGTGGGTCAGTCGAGTCAGTGGGGTCAGTAGACCAGTGGGTCAGTCGAGTCAGTGGGGTCAAGTGGGCCAGCATCCAGCAGCCGGTAGGTCAGGTGGTCGCGCGGCACCGGCCGATGAGGAACGGCCGCTGGTCCAGGGTTGCCTGCAGCGTCGCTTTGTGTGTGTGTTGCGGACGGCTGGGGGCTCGAACTTGCGACCATGTTGGCTTATCCTAGATAGATACCTGTTAGATCAGATTAGTAAGTAGAAGTCAATGTCGAAAAATAGGCCCCGAACCCGAGCCCTGACGTTCTGATATTATCGAGGAATTTTTTACATTAGGAATTATTATCGAGGAGACCTTTTCTCCGCCTATGTTGACGAGCAGTTTCGGAAACGAGCCTGAAGTCTGACAGGTTGGTCTGACAGGTTGGTCTGACAGGTTGGTCTGACAGGTTGGTCTGACAGGTTGGTCTGACAGGTTGGTCTGACAGGTTGGTCCGCCTTGGCCCCATTCTTGGGAGTGTCACTTCCAGGTCTTCCGTGTTCCCTGAACAGCTATTTACGAGTAGCTTCGAACTCATAAGCATGCGAGAGCAACTCAGGCTTGAACATTCATGCTGACCGATCATCAAATCTGTAGAGTTGCACCTGGTTTACAGCATAATTTGCAATCTTCACAGAACATCCGAAATTATGTACACATAAAATCCGCCTGAAATTTTTTAATCTAAATTCTTTACAGTCCAAGAGTGGCAGCTCCCAAACCCAACAACTCATCCAAATCAGAAGCAAATTTGTCCCATTTTCTGGGACCAAATTCCCAAACAGTATTATTAGGTGGATTGCTCAGCTGGGTCCCCTCATCTGCTTGCTTAAATCAGCTCTGAGACCTGACAAGTGTGACAGAGTTTGAGTCTGAAAATTTATTGGTGACGTCTCTTTTTGGCTCAAACATGCAGCAGATTTAACCACAGAGATGAACACGGGCTTAAAATATCAGGCATTTCTAAAAAACAGCGCTTAACCACAGAGATGAACACGGGTTTAAAATATCAAACATTTCTAAAAAACAGCGCTTAACCACAGAGATAAACAAGGGCTTAAAATATCAAACATTTCTAAAAAACAGCGCTTAACCACAGAGATGAACACGGGCTTAAAATATCAAACATTTCTAAAAAACAGCGCTTAACCACAGAGATGAACACGGGCTTAAAATATCAAACATTTCTAAAAAACACAGCGCTTAACCACAGAGATAAACACGGGCTTAAAATATCAAACATTTCTAAAAAACACAGCGCTTAACCACAGAGATAAACACGGGTTTAAAATATCAAACATTTCTAAAAAACACAGCGCTTAACCACAGAGATAAACAAGGGCTTAAAATATCAAACATTTCTAAAAAACACAGCGCTTAACCACAGAGATAAACAAGGGCTTAAAATATCAAACATTTCTAAAAAACACAGCGCTTAACCACAGAGATAAACACGGGTTTAAAATATCAAACATTTCTAAAAAAACACAGCGCTTAACCACAGAGATAAACACGGGTTTAAAATATCAAACATTTCTAAAAAACACAGCGCTTAACCACAGAGATAAACAAGGGCTTAAAATATCAAACATTTCTAAAAAACACAGCGCTTAACCACAGAGATAAACAAGGGCTTAAAATATCAAACATTTCTAAAAAACACAGCGCTTAACCACAGAGATAAACACGGGTTTAAAATATCAAACATTTCTAAAAAACACAGCGCTTAACCACAGAGATAAACAAGGGCTTAAAATATCAAACATTTCTAAAAAACACAGCGCTTAACCACAGAGACAAACACGGGTTTAAAATATCAAACATTTCTAAAAAACACAGCGCTTAACCACAGAGATAAACAAGGGCTTAAAATATCAAACATTTCTAAAAAACACAGCGCTTAACCACAGAGATAAACACGGGCTTAAAATATCAAACATTTCTAAAAAACACAGCGCTTAACCACAGAGATAAACACGGGTTTAAAATATCAAACATTTCTAAAAAACACAGCGCTTAACCACAGAGATAAACACGGGTTTAAAATATCAAACATTTCTAAAAAACACAGCGCTTAACCACAGAGATAAACAAGGGCTTAAAATATCAAACATTTCTAAAAAACACAGCGCTTAACCACAGAGATAAACACGGGCTTAAAATATCAAACATTTCTAAAAAACACAGCGCTTAACCACAGAGATAAACACGGGTTTAAAATATCAAACATTTCTAAAAAACACAGCGCTTAACCACAGAGATAAACAAGGGCTTAAAATATCAAACATTTCTAAAAAACACAGCGCTTAACCACAGAGATGAACACGGGCTTAAAATATCAGGCATTTCTAAAAAACAGCGCTTAACCACAGAGATGAACACGGGCTTAAAATATCAAACATTTCTAAAAAACAGCGCTTAACCACAGAGATGAACACGGGTTTAAAATATCAAACATTTCTAAAAAACACAGCGCTTAACCACAGAGATAAACACGGGCTTAAAATATCAAACATTTCTAAAAAACACAGCGCTTAACCACAGAGATAAACACGGGTTTAAAATATCAAACATTTCTAAAAAACACAGCGCTTAACCACAGAGATAAACAAGGGCTTAAAATATCAAACATTTCTAAAAAACACAGCGCTTAACCACAGAGATAAACAAGGGCTTAAAATATCAAACATTTCTAAAAAACACAGCGCTTAACCACAGAGATAAACACGGGTTTAAAATATCAAACAATTCTAAAAAACACAGCGCTTAACCACAGAGATAAACAAGGGCTTAAAATATCAAACATTTCTAAAAAACACAGCGCTTAACCACAGAGATAAACACGGGTTTAAAATATCAAACATTTCTAAAAAACACAGCGCTTAACCACAGAGATAAACAAGGGCTTAAAATATCAAACATTTCTAAAAAACACAGCGCTTAACCACAGAGATAAACACGGGCTTAAAATATCAAACATTTCTAAAAAACACAGCGCTTAACCACAGAGATAAACACGGGTTTAAAATATCAAACATTTCTAAAAAACACAGCGCTTAACCACAGAGATAAACACGGGTTTAAAATATCAAACATTTCTAAAAAACACAGCGCTTAACCACAGAGATAAACACGGGTTTAAAATATCAAACATTTCTAAAAAAACACAGCGCTTAACCACAGAGATAAACACGGGTTTAAAATATCAAACATTTCTAAAAAACAGCGCTTAACCACAGAGATGAACACGGGCTTAAAATATCAAACATTTCTAAAAAACAGCGCTTAACCACAGAGATGAACACGGGCTTAAAATATCAAACATTTCTAAAAAACACAGCGCTTAACCACAGAGATAAACACGGGCTTAAAATATCAAACATTTCTAAAAAAACACAGCGCTTAACCACAGAGATAAACACGGGTTTAAAATATCAAACATTTCTAAAAAAACACAGCGCTTAACCACAGAGATAAACAAGGGCTTAAAATATCAAACATTTCTAAAAAACACAGCGCTTAACCACAGAGATAAACACGGGCTTAAAATATCAAACATTTCTTAAAAACACAGCGCTTAACCACAGAGATAAACAAGGGCTTAAAATATCAAACATTTCTAAAAAACACAGCGCTTAACCACAGAGATAAACAAGGGCTTAAAATATCAAACATTTCTAAAAAACAACGCTTAACCACAGAGATAAACAAGGGCTTAAAATATCAAACATTTCTAAAAAACACAGCGCTTAACCACAGAGATAAACACGGGTTTAAAATATCAAACATTTCTAAAAAAACACAGCGCTTAACCACAGAGATAAACACGGGTTTAAAATATCAAACATTTCTAAAAAACACAGCGCTTAACCACAGAGATAAACACGGGTTTAAAATATCAAACATTTCTAAAAAACACAGCGCTTAACCACAGAGATAAACACGGGTTTAAAATATCAAACATTTCTAAAAAACACAGCGCTTAACCACAGAGATAAACAAGGGCTTAAAATATCAAACATTTCTAAAAAACACAGCGCTTAACCACAGAGATAAACACGGGTTTAAAATATCAAACATTTCTAAAAAACACAGCGCTTAACCACAGAGATGAACACGGGCTTAAAATATCAAACATTTCTAAAAAACACAGCGCTTAACCACAGAGATAAACAAGGGCTTAAAATATCAAACATTTCTAAAAAACACAGCGCTTAACCACAGAGATAAACAAGGGCTTAAAATATCAAACATTTCTAAAAAACACAGCGCTTAAAAACAGAGATAAACACGGGTTTAAAATATCAAACATTTCTAAAAAACACAGCGCTTAACCACAGAGATAAACAAGGGCTTAAAATATCAAACATTTCTAAAAAACAACGCTTAACCACAGAGATAAAGGCTTAGAATATAAAAAATCTCTGAAAACACAGCGCTTAACCACAGAGTTAACTAAAGCAAACAAGGCTCCCTGCAGCAGGTTATGCAGTCCCCGATTCTCATGTGCCCGATTCTCAAGTCCCCAATTCTCATGTGCCGATTCTCATGTGCCCGATTCTCATGTGCCCGATTTGCATGTACCCGATTCTCATGTGCCCGATTCTCAAGTCCCCAATTCTCATGTGCCGATTCTCATGTGCCCGATTCTCATGTGCCCGATTTGCATGTACCCGATTCTCATGTGCCCGATTCTCAAGTCCCCAATTCTCATGTGCCGATTCTCATGTGCCCGATTCTCATGTGCCCGATTTGCATGTACCCGATTCTCATGTGCCCGATTCTCAAGTCGCCAATTCTCATGTGCCCGATTCTCAAGTCGCCAATTCTCATGTGCCCGATTCTGATGTGCCCGATTCTCATGTGCCCGATTCTCATGTGCCCGATTCTGATGTGCCTGATTCTCATGTGCCCGATTCGCATGTGCCTGATTCTCAAGTCGCCAATTCTCATGTGCCCGATTCTCAAGTCCCCAATTCTCATGTGCCCGATTCTGATGTGCCTGATTCTCATGTGCCCGATTCGCATGTGCCCGATTCTCATGTGCCCGATTCTCATGTGCCCGATTCTGATGTGCCTGATTCTCATGTGCCCGATTCTTATGTCCGGAGCCTCAGATTGTCCGGAATTCCCCAGCCACGGTCTCCAGCTCGTGCGGCAGAACGGCGAATTTCAGCAGGTGGCAGGCGTCCAGGTGAAACAGCACGGCCTGGCAGTTGACAACGCATTGAACCAGACAGTCAGCCAGGCTCCTGACGGGCTGCACGGTGCGGTACATCGGCCCGGCAGAGGTCAGGTTCAGGTAGACCCGGTCAGCAGAGTTGAACCGCTTGGCAACTGAAAGAAAGATAAGCGAGAAAAATCCTGGAAAGGCTTGAGCCACTAGAGAAGACACTCAGCTGGGTTGCACTTGCCTGGGTGAGAGGGGGCCAGATGGTACACGGAATTTCGATGAACGCCTCCGCAGATTTGCGAGGCGTTGCCACGGCAGTTCATGTTGCAGTCGCTACCGGGTGCAGAGCCATACCTGCCGTACAAGTTGCTGCAGAAGCATGATTCTGCATACTGAGTTCCAAAGTAGTGAAAGTTGCCGTAGCTGCAGACTTTGTCGCACAGCTCCAGAGTCATCGAGCTGGATGGCACAAGCAAACTATGCACTGAGTAGGGCCCGATGGTGGAGTGTCCTGCCAGGCCATCAAGGTCCCTGGGGTCACTGTCTGCAAAGCAGCCCATGAAAGTGAACTCAGTGGTGGCCAGCGAGTAGCCGAAGGCGATGCAGCAACAGAGAAGCGGCAGAATTGATGAGGCCTGCATTGTCAGCGCTTTGCAATGTTTTTCTATTGAGAGAGGCTTCTGCCTCCGCAAGCTGCTTTATGCATTTTGCCAAACCATACTTTGAGGACGTGGGCGTTGCGACAGCTACATGGAGGGGATGCGACACGCGCGGGCTCATCATGTACGAGACAGATGGCATAACTGGGCCCAAGGAGTCATGCCTGCAAGTTCACACTGAAACAATAAAGCATATTGCAGCCCTGATAAGCCCATATCCAATTGTGTCCACTAACGTGTGCAGTCCGTTTCAGTTGAAGAGCCTGGGGTGAGATGGGTGAGCTGTTTTGCCTAGTAACGGAAGCAGTTGAAAATAATTTTTCCTCTGGGGATGAAAACTTTGTTAAGCTACGCAACTCAGCCCCGCCGTAGCCGAAAACTAAAAGCCAGCGAGCGGTTCCTGTCATCCTAGAAATAATAGCGAAGTTTCCTAGAGCTGCAGTTTGCAGGTCGCAAGTTGCATTTCCAAATGCGCCCAGCACATTTGGTCGCAGAGTAGATATAAGCGTTCGGAAATGAGTTCACAGACAATCTCATAGAGCAAATGAAACAGATTCAGTAGACAGACAAACAGACACACAGACAGACAGACAGACACACAGACAGACAGACAGACAGACAGACAGACAGACAGACAGACAGACAGACAGACACACAGACAGACAGACAGACACACAGACAGACAGACAGACAGACAGACAGACAGACAGACACACAAACAGACAGACAGACAGACAGACAGACAGACAGGCAGGCAGACAGACAGATAGACAGACAGACAGACAGACACACAAACAGACAGACAGACAGACAGACAGACACACAGACAGACAGACAGACAGACAGACAGACAGACAGACAACTAATGTGACAGGCAAAATAATGATACTGCATGGTCCCTAATGATGAAAAGGAGCTGCTGTAATTCATGGTAAAGAGATGCTGGTCGCTCATGATGAAGGGGAGATGCTGATCACAGCCCCAAAACAAATGAAAAAAGCAAGGCACAAAAAACTTGTCTGTCGGATTTTACAAAATCAAAGTTCCTTTCTAAAATGCAGTTGACAGATTTTTTTGCAGCACCGCGACTGTAGGAAATATAAATTGTATTTGAAATGAAATACATGACAAATTGCCGGAGTCCATCAAACCGAGGCCGGCTTCTCGCTCTGCCGGGACAGCCAGTCGAAGTCCCAGTCGCAGGACCAGCCGTTCTTGGCCATCAGGTCGGTGAACAGCGAGCGCAGGAAGGCGTAGTCAGGGGTTTGGTAGAACTCCAGGCTGCGAGTGTAGCGCACGTAACTGGCCAGCTCTTCTGTGTGGATTAATGCGCGAGTTTGCTACTAATAGTAGGCTGACAAGTAAGCAGTTTTGAAGATTTAGTTTCTATTACAGAAAATTTTTCCAGGAAAGTCTGCACCTCGGTGAGAACACCTCGGTTTTCCAAGCTGAAATTTGCGCCATTGAGCAGTGCGCCCAGCACCTGCTCCAGGCGAATATTAATAACTTCGATATTACAATGATGGCCAAGCCGCTATTAAGGCCTTAACCACTGAGAATATCTCTGCCGCTACAGTATCTCAATGCCACCGCAGTGTGCAATCTTTCTCAGCCCTTAACAGGATTAGAATTATCTGGACACCTGGTCATAGCAACATCCTGGACAATGAGCTCGCGGACTCTCTCGCCAAGGAGGGCAGCAACCCAGACGGCAACCACCGTCTGATGAGGCTACCGTACCCACTCCCAGGTCGCAAGTCACCCGCCATATCAACTGGTGGCTCCATCAGCAGCACCAGCTCCACTGGAACAGATGCACCGAATACAGACAGAGTCGCTCGGCCATGCCTAACCTGAACAGGAAAGTCTCTGATTATCTGATTTCGCTTAACAGAACCGACCTCAGGGAGATGTGCATGGTCCTAACCGGCCATGGATTCTTCCAGAGACATATCTCGTTGCAAACCGGTTGCCCTCCCACCTGTCCCTTCTGTGGCATAGGAGAGGAGACCGCGGAGCATCACGTCACCTTCTGCCCTTACTTCAACAAGGCGCGGCACAAATACCTCGGCCACCCCCAGCGGATGAACGAGCTGACCACCCCGGACAATATCCGTGACCTTCGCGCCTTCGTCCGGGACTCCAGCCAGATGAGGGTCGCCGATGCTTCCACTGCGAACCTGCCGACTACTGGCGGGGACTGGGCGCACCCCCAAGGCTAATCCTTGTGCTTTTTTACATTGTGGTTGCGATAGGGGCCTCGCGGCCTATTCGCGGCGCCTGCGGCCCCCGTCAGTAGTAAGTAAAGTAAGTAAGTACAGAAAATTAGGAAAACACACAATTAGTAAATGAGTCAATTCTATAGATGTATGTGAGCTGTATCTTCCCAGTTGAGAGCACCTGTAGGTCAATTTGTTAATATTCCCTATGGACCACCGGTTTGCAACTTTAAATACATGTTCACTGGCAGTATTTGCCCCCATAAATTTGACCAATGGCACCGTGGCTGGTCAGGACTCAGACAGGGATCTACATGAGTGTCTTAAAGAAGTCGCGATAAACCACGACTCACACGTTCTGGCTAGCTAGAACTTAGCTTACTTATGTACACGTGTGCTTCTTAACAGGTTAGTGATTTCCCAAACCGTCGACTTACTGAGTCATTTATTGGAATATCAAAATGAGCAGAATTTGAGTTTCCTACTGCAGCGTCAGGATTCGCTTACCGGGGAATCCTTCGCACAGAACCTCAATCGGCGTGGATCTCTTTGTGCTGCCAATTTTCTGGTAGCGCTCCTTCACGTTGTCGGCCTTGAGGCCCTGCCAGGGCAGGCTGCCGCGCAGGAAGTACATGAACATGTGGCCCAGCGCCTCCAGGTCGTCGCGTCTGGATTGCTCTGGAATGCCGATGGCACCGGAGACAAAAAATGAATGATCTGCGTTGATGGCATGCGGCCAGTTAGATACCCGATTTTTATTGGTTAGAGGCAGGGGGCTGTGTGCACCCTGGCGCACTTTAAGCGGCAGTCACGCAACCAGCGAGAGGCATTGCTGCCCATTCCGTTGACTCTCTGAGCTGAACTGGATGGGCGTTGAGATCAAGTTGCATCTACGCCTGAGGGTGACCTCTGTTGGAGATGACACTTCTACCGCTTGTACGAGCGCTCGTAGGCGAATCTTGTTGGAAGCTCATCAGAGGACCCTACGAGCTCATATGATTACCCTGGGCCTGGACCGCTGGTACACAAGAGCGCCGCGCTAGACCATTAGGCGACGGCCCTCTTAGAGACTAGCAAGTGAATGCTGGTCCCTACTCACCCTTGCCAAAGTGCGTGTTGATGCTCATGTACCGAGCAGTGCCGGTGAGGCTCTTGTGCTCCCTGTACGGGATGTGCTTGCCGGTGTCCTTGTCAATGTACTCCTTGGCCAGACCGAAATCGATAATGTGGATGATGTGCTGCTTCTGGTTGGTTTGCCGCCCGATCAGAAAGTTTTCCGGCTTGATGTCGCGATAGATGAGACAGTGCGAGTGCACGTACTCAATGCGGTGCAGCTGCGGGCGAGTCGGCAAGCATTCGGCAGTCTTGAGCACTTATCAACAATCATGAGCACAGTCTTGAGCACAGTCTTGAGCACTCTCCAGTTATACAGCAATCATGAGCACAGTCTTGAGCACTCACCAGTTGTACAGTAATCATGAGCACAGTCTTGAGCACTCACCAGTTGTACAGCAATCATGAGCACAGTCTTGAGCACTCACCAGTTGTACAGCAATCATGAGCACAGTCTTGAGCACTCACCAGTTGTACAGCAATCATGAGCACAGTCTTAAGCACTCACCAGTTGTACAGCAATCATGAGCACAGTCTTGAGACTGAAGTGCCTGTCGCAGATGTCAAACAGATCCTCAAGCGAGGGCCCCAGCAGCTCCATGACCAGCGCATTGTACTTGTGTGTCGGGCCAAAATAGAAAACCCGCGGGACTCCCTCGCTGGTGCCCAGCTCGTTGTAGAAGCGGAACTCCAGATGCAGCTGCGGCGCCTTTGCCTTCAGCGGCTCCAGTTTAACAGCCACAACTTCGTTGTTGTGGAGGTTCTTGCCCAGCCGGAGCTCGCCAAAGTTACCAGAGCCGATCTTCTTGCCAACCTTGAAGTTCGGCCCCACCATCAGGAAGGTCTCGCTGCGCGGGATGGACGATGGAAAATCTGATGGGTTGCCGCCACCGCCGCTCTCGGCGTGGTGCCTGTTGCAGAGGGCCGAGGTGCGCCGACGCAGGTTTTCCATGGGACTGGCGACAGGAGCTGCTGCTTAAAGGCGGTCTCTGCGCTGCTGGCTGTGGGGAGCAGGGTTTTTAATTGTATTTTGAAATATCTCTAAGCTGATGCATCTGCATCTATATACGCAACTAACAATTTGACCCAACAATTGACTAAACAAAATTAAAAAGCACAAAATAAAAATTGTTAACTAAGACTTTAGTAACTATCGTTAACTGATAATTTCACTTTAGGTTTATTACAAGCAAAATAAATTAACTTAATAACTTAATTATTAACTTAATTGATTATAATACATAGTAATGACAGCAAATTTAACAATAATTTTTAGTTCAATAAAGACCCTATCTATACAATACTTCCTATATACTAAAAATGAGTTGTTTACAATACTTGTATAATACTGTTTTTGGCTCTCTTCTAGTAATTGCTGGGTTCTAAATTGAACACTACTAAAAATTTGTTTCTCTTATAGCACTATTTTTAGAAATATTTTCCAATACTTGCTAGGTCAATGTTATGCAACATAACTAATGAATAAAATGACAAGGACCACTAGGAACACTTTGTTATATAGGATATAACACTCTTGATTCATGTGAAAATAGTTGAAGGCTGATTTTTATTCTTGTATACATTAGTGAGATAGACAAATTGCATGATTTTCAACATAATGTGCTGTTTGCAGAGGCCTAGGGCTATTAATTTCCAAAATTTTGCAGTATGTAACCAAAAACACTTAGCTAAATTATATTATTTTGTGGTTGAGTCATATTTTTTGGTTATTTACCATTTTTTTACATTACTTATGACTAGTAGGCCAGCTAGGTAGGCCTTATGACTAAGGACAAATGTTGATTGACTGGGAACCTAGTAGGCTTAGTAAATACTTCATAGGTCTAGACTTATCTGATTTCTAGCTAGGCTAGTCATAACCCTAACTGCCTTAACTAACTTCTTTTTTATTGATCACATACCTGCAAAGTATGGCCTAGGGCTATTTATTAAAACTTTATTATAAATTTGAAACTCAAAAAAATTTAGGGTTTTTGATCCTAAGCCAAGGTTTTGGGACATAGGCAATCAATGACAATGAACCTAGGCCTAGAATAATAATTAGGGTCTAAAATAAAACTTTATTTGTTTTGAGAAGTTTTTAAATAAAATTAATGATACCTTATCCTTATTGCTAAGGATTTAGCAATCTTATTAAATAAGATTGTTTTTATTTAATTTTTGGGTTATCTTATTATTTCTCTTAGTATTTAGCAATTCTTTCCTAGGTTTATGCTTTAGCTATATGATAAAGATGTTATATTATCTTGACTTTCAAAATTGCAACTTCAAGTTAGACCTATAATTTAGTATCTTAGTACTAGGCTTAGCAAAAAAACCTTGGCTAAGGTATCCTTAAGTTATAGTATCTGTCGGATTTCCATCCTCCAAATATTTGTACTTTCTATTACCTTGTACTTTTAAGTTAGCCATCTCCCTTTGTCTACCATGCCTTTCCCACAGACTATCGTAACCGTTCATTTACCACAGACAATTTGGCTGGCCTGTTCATTATTGTTAGTATAAATACAACTTCAACCCGCGGCTTAGGCCCTTCACTTCTTTCCCCTCTCTTCCTTTCTGCACCACTTAAATCGCGTTCTATTAGTTTATTGTCTATTCGACAGTATCCTTATTGTACAGTATCTTTCTTAATTGCATTTTGAACTTGGACCTTGGATACAATTTCATATTGCATCCTAGACATAGACCTAGTGTAGTGCCAGCAAAAAACCTAGGTTTTTATTTTGTTTATTTTGTTTCCCAATGATTTTTACACTCTACATGGTACTATTACTGCACTAGCAGTTATATAGTCAAGAATACATTCAGATTATGTATAGCAAGGGTTGGAAAACTTTTACCTCAAGGGCTTAATAGAGAATCTAGCTCTGATGATAGGCTAGAAGAGGAGAAAAGAAGTGTAAGAGTCACTTTTCTGCCTATCATTTTATGTATACTGCCTTAATAAATAAGACTATTTTTCTAAATTGCTAAAAACATCTTTGTGCCTGCATAAATAAATCTTTTATTCCATTAATAGTAACTCTTAGTATTGTTTAGTAGCTCAAAGTATAACCTAGTGTTTTTATTAGTTTTAATGCGTACGCCATTATGGTTATATTTTGTATATAACCAAAAGAATAAACTGAAAGAGGAGCATCTTCCGCTGCCTGGCTTGACTTGTCTGGTCTTGCCTTCAACCTCCCCTAGCCTATCTATAATTGAGGCTTTGTAACTGAACATTGTTCTAAAAATAGCCCAGTCTTAGTCATTTGAAGGCGCTCCGCCTTCCCTCTCGCGAAGCTTGTACAGTTAGCCATGTGCAACACTCATCCCCCTATTCTCTGCTCCCAGGACGCTCAGTCCTACTCTGAGTAATTGCCTCCTCTCCCCTCTCCTGTTCCCAGCGGAACTGATGCCCGCCCCCCTTCTGCCCTCTCCCCCTTAAGTGGACAGTCTGTCTGCACACGTGTACAGCCTTATTCCCTCAGACTTATAGTCTGATCCTTGCTCAAACATCCCTATCCTTCCCTATCTCCCATATATATTAGGCGTACTGCCTTCTTACCTAAAGCGATATTAGACGCTTTGCCTACTCATGCTAGCATACCCTATTAGTTATTAGAAATTCCCCACTAATGCGCCAGTTTCCCAGGCACTCTGATCCATCGCAAAGCCCTTACTCTTCCCCCCTCTAAATACTTGGACTGAATAGAGATATAGACAGTGTCTTGCCGCTCGGACACACCACGCCACCAGGAGCAACCCAAGGCTTACTCCTGTCAGTAGTAGAATTTGCATCTTTCTTTTTTTCCCCCAATTAAAACCCTTGTGATAATTTGATAGAATAGGAGTCAGTAATCTCACCTTACAACAGATTTTAGTGACATCAGTGAGATTCTAATAGACTACCCAGGAGCCCTGTGACAGAAGAAAAAGAAGTGAGATAAGAAAAAGGAAGTGAAAGAATAATTGGAAAGATAGTTGGGATAAAATTGAAGATAGAAGAAAAAAGGAAAAGGATAAAAAGAAAAGTGAAAGGAAGGAGAGGATAAAAGAATATTTATGTCCCTGTAGTACAAATTTTCCAGGGAATTGACATCTCTAGATTTAGGCCCTAATTGATAGCAGTCATATATATATTTTTAATTTTTTAATAATCAACTTATTGAGATCTTAAAAATGTTTATCAGCAAACTATTTTAATAAATTAAGTTAAAATTTTATAATTAAAGGTTGAGTAGTTCAGTAGTACTTGTCTGAAATTATTAGGGCCTATATATATAATATAATATTTTTATTATATGGAGGAAATGATAAAGCTCAAGTAAATATTAATCATAGAGTTCATTTTTTTCATTTTTAATTTTATTTCATTCATGACCAGTTGTTAGGCCAATGAAGTTTTATTTGCCAAGATATACAAGCAACTACACTACTGGTAATATCTGGCTAGGATGGAATTTAATTACAACTTGAGGCCCAAGTGAAAACTTTTGTTCAAGCTCCTGTGATGCTCTTGGATATCCAGAACTGAGATGCCTAGGTCAGGTCCTGCAGCTTCCACAGGTGACTAAGGTGACAGACCAGCTAATTCTAATGCTTCCTAAACTTGATTTTGATGTTTAGAGTGACAGGATTTGTCAGCATACATGTACCATTTGTACACATGATCCCAACACTGCTTATGAATCATTCTTTTACTATGCTAAATTTGTTAAAAGAATTTTGATGCATTTGCTTGTTTGTTATTTATTATTTCGTTTTCTTTGCTCAGTACTGTTATATCACTTTGTAACACTGCTGTACCAACAATAAAATTTCCTCAATATAGTTTATCATACCTCGTCAATTTTGTGCCAGACAGACTGCTGTTTATAATTTGAGCTATAAGCAAATAAACTCAACAAGTCTGCTTGTTTGCTAAATTCTACTGCCACTCGCAAGCCACTTCAATTTACAAGATTATAAAGAACAGAAGAATGTTAAAACAGGGTCTGCTTTGTGATGTTTTGCTTTTTCTTCTCACTCATTTTTTCTGACTAGCCATCTTGTGAGAAAGATTTTAAAGGATATAGTAGACCAAAGTATGCGGGTTCTGTATATGATCTTCAGACTCCAATATATTTTCAGAAACGTCACTAATGAAACTAAGAGCGTATTCACAAAAAATACGCTCAAGATTTTCGGCTACTTTATTAATTTTGCTTCCTAAACATGAAGATTTGAATCGCTACCATACGCCTAAAAATAGGGTGTCTCCATTGTACAGGATTTTCTTGCATCTACATCTAGTGGGAAGCTAAACTAACTGACTTACTTGGTAGGGGACAAAAATCCGAACAATCTGTCGAAAAAATTAACCTTCTACATGCAACTGATTCAGAGATACAGACATTTTAATAATCAGCCTTAACTATTTTTGCACGATTTGCAAGTGTTGCGTCCTTCAAGTCTAGTAGTCCTTGTAAAATGATCGATAGGTTGTATTTTTATGCGTACATATTATCTCCCTGAAGCAGAATATGGGGTACAAAATAGCTAATTGCGATTTATAAATACGAAAATAGTAAAGCTCACTGCATTACTTTGCATAGCTAACGCCAACCAACTTACGTAATTCATGCCCTGGAGCGGCCTGTGCCGTTCTTAGAATGACTGATGATTCATAATTTGCAATATTGTAATGTCACAACTGTTGGAATCTGTAAATAAAAACTCTTACATTTTATAAAAATATATAATTAATGAATTTAATCAATATTTTTAAAAAACGTCGCTGTTTTTTTACAAAAATTAACTGTATTTTGTTAAAGCAAGCAGAAAATGTTTTTAAATGCCGCGTAGCATTGTGTACGTTTAATAATTGCGTCGCGATTTTCTACAATTTAATTTTATGACATCCACGAAAGTACGTGCCTAAAGTCAGGATGTCTACACTCTATCAGATATTGACTTTCATTTTATTGCAGATCTATCCAAACTATCCTTGAGCTTCTTACACAAGTTCTTGCCAGGAACGTGTCGGATTTACATGTACACTATTGAAATGGATACGCTACGCATGTAAATGAGCATGACACACTACATATCTAAGCGGTTGTAATTTGCTACTTAGGTATTCGGTTCAGAGTATAAACTCTATGATGAACATGCATAAACCTCACTGCAATTACGAGTATTTAAGTTTATATCTCTAAGATTTTTTTATACTGCATATTTGACGTCTAGCTAGCCTAGAACGGCCCGGCCGCTAAATAAGATTTTGCATCATGATGGTAGTACACCACAAGAGTATAAAGGACCGTGTCGTACAGTTGAAAATAAAAGTACTCGCACTTGACTGCAAGTACTTGTGAAACTTTTCATACACTTTATTTTCGTTTCTTTCTTTAAGTTTCTTTCTTTCGTTTCTTTCTTTCTATAATTCTTTATTATCTTTATTTTCGTAGAACTACTGAGAGATGATCGCGCGGTAACTGCATTTTGTTGTATCGCTATTGGTATCGAGAAATCGCGCAATCATACAACAATAATTGATTGCAGAGGATAAGTCTAAGGTTCGAACTTATTTTTCAAAAAATCAAATTTTCTAAATAATGAAAACATTACAAAAATTACATGCACCTTTAATATTATTCTCAAAGGCCGGAGTCCATTTTACTAAATACGCGGCCTAACATATGAAGGCCGGCCTATAAAACTATTTTGAAGTTTTTGCACAAAAAATAAAAAAAATTATAATAACAATAGGTAGGCTGATAAAAGTGTCTAGTCAGAATTTCATCAGCTTCTTTTAAATGACAAGATTTTTCAAGTTGCCCATGGTTGCATAGCATTATACCGTTTTTTAGTTGAGAAAAAAGCGAACTACATGTAAATTATATCGAATTACCAATAAATTTGTTATACTTTAATGAGTATATTTTCGATAAGTACATGTATTTGCACGCAGTGTATAAATTTTTTTAAAGTTATAGCAACGAGTTATATGTTTTAACAATTATTTAGGACATTTGACTGGCTTCTTTAGCCAGTCCGCTCGTACATGCACATATGGGTGCAAACCAGACTTGAGAAAAAGCTTAGCAAGCAAGCGAAAAAACACAGGAAAAAATACGTCGTAAATATACTAGACAATCGCCGAGCTGCTGGAAACGCTAAAGGCAGACTGGCGCAAGAACTGCTGCCGCCTGAACGAGGGCTGCCTCTGGCGCTGCTGGTCCACGCAATCGTTTTGATCCACTGCGACTCTGGCAACTGCATCATTTCCAGTCTCGCTTTTCGGCCTAATCCCTATTTCCACATCTCTTCCGGTTGCGGTCGCAGTTCTAGTTTCGACAAATATTCCACTTCCGGTCACGGTTCCGCTTTCGAGCCCGCTTCCGGTTCCAAACATGCTCGCTGTTTGAAAGCCGGTTCCAGTTGCGGCAGTGCTGGAGGTGACGGCAGCGCTGTTAACCACGCACAGAGGCTGCACCGGAAGTTGACGCCACAGTCCCGTTATGGGCGGCGCCGCGCCTAGACCGGGCACATTCGGACAGCCAAAGCCGAAATTCGGAACTCCCGGCAGCAGCAGGCGGCCCGGCATGACGAACTGGCGCTCCCGATGGCGGCGCCATTTCGCTTGGCGCGCAGCTGCCAGGCCGCTGAGCTTGAACTGGCGGCAGCAGGCCACGGCGAGGGCGAGGCCGGCCAGCGCCGCCGCCAGGCCGCCGCCCAGTGCCAGCGTCAGCCGCTCCTCCTGCGGTCCCAAGCCGGCGCCGCTGGTGAAATGGCGCGGGCCGGGGTGCTGCACGGTGAGCACGCTGCCGAACTGGCGTTCAGTGCCGAGTTGCGAGCTGGAGAAGATTCGGATTGCGTGTGAGTTATGAGAAGACAAACCTTTACTGGAAATTAACTGTCATGTACGCATGAATGAATTTTGGGGAATAGGGGATTCCTGTGGAGATGAGGATTATAGCGACTTCTGCCCCCCTTCAGTTGAACTTGTTTACTCTCTCGTGCGATTCAGTCTAGCCTTTTCTCTCTCACCCTCTGTTCACTCTGATTGGTCCTCACCTCATCCCTCTTTAGCCTCTCGTTCTCACCCACCCCTCCTTTTATTATCTGCATTCAATCCCCCTATGTTAATGTCCAGTTGTGAGTCCGAAGCTATAACCTCTGGGCTACAACACAAGCTTGCAGCTTGTAATTAAAGAAGACTCATTATAAGAAGAGGTCAGTTTTAAGGATGGAAGAAAAGATAGAGAAGGTAAAATCTGGGTCACGCACCTTCCGCTGTCTCCAAAGAGCGAGTCCACTGGCGGCATTGAGAGAGCAGGAAATCAGGATATCTCTTCAGCTTTCTTCAGACAAAATGTTGTCACTTAAGTTTCGCCAAGCGGCGCTCAATTTATACGAACCTCGGGCACCGTGCAATCCGACACCCTGTGCAATGCCCTCCACGTGAGATGGTCGCGAACTTGCAGCCGCAGTGCGACCCCTGAGAATTAGTCAGCTAATTTGCTCATGCACGGCTGAAGCCAGCGATGACTCATCCGCGGTTTTTTGGTGGGCTTCGCTGACTCGAGGGCATCCGCGCGTAGGCTCGGTTCGACAGAGTCGCTACAACTGCGAACTGCACGCAGAGGTATCGAGTTTCACTTAAGCGGCCCCAGCGAAATTTTTAGACTGACTTTTGCAGATTTGTTCTGCGGCTAGAAACTATGGTAGAAAAACTGCCATGACGTGCACCATCAAGTATCTCTTCACTGAAAATTTACTGATAAGGAAACCTGGGACAAGTGTGAGATGTACAGAAACACTGCATGCACACACTGATGCACTGCATGCACACACTGAGACACTGCATGCACACACTGAGACACTGCATGCACACACTGATGCACTGCATGCACACACTGATGCACTGCATGCACACACTGATGCACTGCATGCACACACTGATGCACTGCATGCACACACTGAGACACTGCATGCACACACTGATGCACTGCATGCACACACTGATACACTGCATGCACACACTGATACACTACATGCACACACTGATGCACTGCATGCACACACTGATACACTGTATGCACACGCTGATACACTGCATGCACACACTGAGACACTTCATGCACACACTGATGCACTGCATGCACACACTGATGCACTGCATGCACACACTGATGCACTGCATGCACACACTGATGCACTGCATGTACACACACATGCACTGCATGCACACACTGATGCACTGCATGTACACACTGAGACACTGCATGCACACACTGAGACACTGTATGCACACACTGATGCACTGCATGCACACACTGATGCACTGCATGTACACACTGAGACACTGCATGCACACACTGATACACTACATGCACACACTGATGCACTGCATGCACACACTGATGCACTGCATGCACACACTGATGCACTGCATGCACACACTGATGCACTGCATGCACACACTGATACACTACATGCACACACTGATGCACTGCATGCACACACTGATACACTGCATGCACACACTGATGCACTGTATGCACACGCTGATACACTGCATGCACACACTGATGCACTGCATGCACACACTGATGCACTGCATGCACACACTGATGCACTGCATGCACACACTGAGACACTGCATGCACACACTGAGACACTGCATGCACACACTGATACACTGCATGCACACACTGATGCAATGCATGCACACACTGAGACACTGCATGCACACACTGATGCACTGCATGCACACACTAATGCACTGCATGCACACACTGAGACACTGCATGCACACACTGATGCACTGCATGCACACACAGATGCACTGCATGCACACACTGAGACACTGCATGCACACACTGAGACACTGCATGCACACACTGATGCACTGCATGCACACACAGATGCACTGCATGCACACACTGAGACACTGCATGCACACAGATGCACTGCATGCACACACTGAGACACTGCATGCACACACTGATACACTACATGCACACACTGATGCACTACATGCACACACTGATACACTGTATGCACACGCTGATACACTGCATGCACACACTGAGACACTGCATGCACACACTGATGCACTGCATGCACACACTGATGCACTGCATGCACACACTGATGCACTGCATGCACACACTGATGCACTGCATGCACACACTGATGCACTGCATGCACACACTGAGACACTGTATGTACACACTGATGCACTGCATGCACACACAGATGCACTGCATGCACACACTGATACACTGCATGCACACACTGATACACTACATGCACACACTGATGCACTACATGCACACACTGATACACTGTATGCACACGCTGATACACTGCATGCACACACTGAGACACTGCATGCACACACTGATGCACTGCATGCACACACTGATGCACTGCATGCACACACAGATGCACTGCATGCACACACTGATGCACTGCATGTACACACACATGCACTGCATGCACACACTGATGCACTGCATGCACACACTGAGACACTGCATGCACACACTGAGACACTGTATGCACACACTGATGCACTGCATGCACACACTGATGCACTGCATGTACACACTGAGACACTGCATGCACACACTGATACACTACATGCACACACTGATGCACTGCATGCACACACTGATGCACTGCATGCACACACTGATGCACTGCATGCACACACTGATGCACTGCATGCACACACTGATACACTACATGCACACACTGATGCACTGCATGCACACACTGATACACTGCATGCACACACTGATGCACTGTATGCACACGCTGATACACTGCATGCACACACTGATGCACTGCATGCACACACTGATGCACTGCATGCACACACTGATGCACTGCATGCACACACAGATGCACTGCATGCACACACTGATGCACTGCATGCACACACAGATGCACTGCATGCACACACTGAGACACTGCATGCACACACTGAGACACTGCATGCACACACTGATACACTGCATGCACACACTGATGCAATGCATGCACACACTGAGACACTGCATGCACACACTGATGCACTGCATGCACACACAGATGCACTGCATGCACACACTGAGACACTGCATGCACACACTGATGCACTGCATGCACACACAGATGCACTGCATGCACACACTGAGACACTGCATGCACACACTGAGACACTGCATGCACACACTGATGCACTGCATGCACACACAGATGCACTGCATGCACACACTGAGACACTGCATGCACACAGATGCACTGCATGCACACACTGAGACACTGCATGCACACACTGATGCACTGCATGCACACACTGATGCACTGCATGCACACACTGATACACTACATGCACACACTGATGCACTGCATGCACACACTGATACACTACATGCACACACTGATGCACTGCATGCACACACAGATGCACTGCATGCACACACTGAGACACTGCATGCACGCACTGATGCACTGCATGCACACACTGAGACACTGCATGCACACACTGATGCACTGCATGCACACACTGATGCACTGCATGCACACACTGATGCACTGCATGCACACACTGATGCACTGCATGCACACACTGAGACACTGTATGTACACACTGATGCACTACATGCACACACTGATGCACTGCATGCACACACTGATGCACTGCATGCACACACTGATGCACTGCATGCACACACTGAGACACTGCATGTACACACACATGCACTGCATGCACACACTGAGACACTGCATGTACACACTGAGACACTGCATGCACACACTGATGCACTGCATGCACACACTGATGCACTGCATGCACACACTGATGCACTGCATGCACACACTGATGCACTGCATGCACACACTGAGACACTGCATGTACACACACATGCACTGCATGCACACACTGAGACACTGCATGTACACACTGAGACACTGCATGCACACACTGATGCACTGCATGCACACACTGATGCACTGCATGCACACACTGATGCACTGCATGCACACACTGATACACTACATGCACACACTGATGCACTGCATGCACACACTGATACACTACATGCACACACTGATGCACTACATGCACACACTGATGCACTGCATGCACACACTGATGCACTGCATGCACACACTGATGCACTGCATGCACACACTGAGACACTGCATGTACACACACATGCACTGCATGCACACACTGAGACACTGCATGTACACACTGAGACACTGCATGCACACACAGATGCACTGCATGCACACACTGAGACACTGCATGCACACACTGATGCACTGCATGCACACACTGATGCACTGCATGCACACACTGAGACACTGCATGCACACACTGAGACACTGCATGCACACACTGAGACACTGCATGCACACACTGAGACACTGCATGCACACACTGAGACACTGCATGCACACACTGAGACACTGCATGCACACACTGAGACACTGCATGCACACACTGAGAAACTGCATGCACACACTGAGACACGGCAGCGAGTCATTGGTGTTGCAAATCATTGAATTCTCTCACCAACACTGTTTCATACAGCAATATATGTATGATCTGGCACATTTTGCTCCTAGAAGTATTGCTTCTGTCAGGAAAATTCGATCAAACAAGCGTTGCGACTCCAGCCTGTCTGAAATTCACCACCTTGCAGCGCCCGATGTTGTTGACCTCGATGCGGGCAGCACAGGCACCAAGGCATTCGTGGACCAGCTTGACAGAGGCCTGGCGAGCAGTTCTCCCAACCCGAAGTTCGTCAAAGTGCTGAGTGAGAAAAGAAGCAAGAAATACGCCGCAATCTCGTCCTTCGCCCACTTTGTCCAGAGAATGGAGGTGGTCCTGAAACCGCTGCTGGAGTTTGCGAGACGGTATGTGCCAGAGGCATCGCGCCCACATTCCGTGCTCTTCTTGGCTGCCACTGCCGGAGTTCGAGCCCTGACTAGAGTCCAGCAGCGACTCATCTTGCATGTGGCCAACGCTGTGCTCAGTAAATCCCCGTTTTCTGTCGCCCCGTCATCGGCGAAGTTCAGCTCGCCCGCGTCCTTTCTACTCAGTGGGGCGCAGGAGGCCTACTACGCCTTCCTGGTCCCCAACATATTCAAAGACACCGAGTTTCTCCTCATCGCAAATGATCCCCGTTACGGCACTGTTGCCATGGGTGGCGGCTCCACTCAAGTGGCTGTTGCTCTTCCCACCATGCGCTTGTCGGCCGGAAGTTTGGGAAGCTTCAACAAGTCGATTGTCTTTGCGAGCAGCACAATGGGACTCGGAAAGTCCACGGCATGCTTCGGCATTCTTGGCTACAGCAGGAACGGCAGTCTGAAGTCTGAGTACCAGTCGCCCTGCCTGAACCCGAGATTAAAGAGCGCGTTCTTCTTCAACTCGCCCAGCATTAACGTCACCGGTGATCCGGCGATCCCGGTTTCCAAGCGCTGGTACGAGTGCCAGGCCAGGGTCAGAGAGTTCCTCCGCTCGGTCGGCCCGATTCAGCGACCCGTGTCCATCGCGTCCGAGAGAGGTTACGTGGCGGGGGGAGGCATCTACTACCCTTTGAGGTCGCTTAATAAGCTCGGTCACCTCAGCAACACGATCCCAGGCCCCATGGCCTTTTCCGAGCTGACAGCGGTGGCAAAGAAATCCTGCATTGACCCCCCGGTAGAAGGCAGATTCAAGCTGTACCTCTGCCTGGACAGCGCGTACATCGCAACCCTGCTGACGGAGAGCTACTAATTCTCAGACGATCAGAAGTTATTCATAGCCGACTCAATCGACGACTGGCCAGCGGGACTGGCCATGGCGTTCGCGACCAGACTCGATGAAGTTGGCGCCATACAAGTTGGCAATGAACTTTGAGGAGTCGTGAAGCAATTCAAACCAAGAGAAAGTGAACTCGTGAAAGTCAGAGTGATGAACTCCCCGAGTTGAAAAATAAATACGAGCGATGCATAAAGTGTGCCGATCGAGGCACTCCCGCCTGCCGTGACTTGATAGAACCATATCATCCAATGCTTGTGGCTTCAGTGCAGCTGATACAAATGTAGTTATGATAATAACTGATTGCATCTGAAGGCTTCTCAGTCCAAGGACTGGGGGGGGGGGTCGCCACACACACCCTCAATTACCCCCGCTAATCCTGGCACCCATTTTACAGCTGGGGTGAACTTAAGCAATGCAGAGTTGTCTTTCTCAAGGACACAAACTTTTCCGAGTAGGTTTGGAATCGAACCCCCCCTCCCAACCTTTCAGACGCTCAACTGGGATTGGACACCAACGGCACTAATTGCCGAATTGCAGAGCACCTGTTGCTAAAATAAGCAAAATGACCTTAGGTGACTCTAAAAATCAATAGTAATCACGGTTCAATATCGTTAAAAAGGCCATTGGAGCTGTTAATGAACAGTTAAATTCTGATTCGTGCCGGCCGGGCCCATAAAATCTTGTAATACCAATAAAATCACACAGTACTGAGCACAAAGCCTTCGGTTTACAAAAAATGTTTTTCTTTGTGACAGTAAAATTTTCCGAATAATTTTAACATTCCATTAATCAACTATAGCCATAAAGCTGAGGACAAGACATGGAATAGCCTATGTTTACCAATTTGTCTTAATTATGTTCAAGCCATATATGCATGTTTAGTTGTTAAACATCGGTTTATGAGCCAGTCGGTCAGAACACCACGATGGTGACCAGCCAGGTCAGGAAGATGATCAGCATGCCGGCCAGGTAGACTCCGAAGAGCAGCCGCAGCAGCCGGAACTTGGCCGTCTCGATGCTGTCCTTCTCCTCCGAGCTGTCGGTAGCCTGCGCCTCTGCGGAGGCGGGGAGGGAGGACGCGGGTTTTGCGAGGCGAGTTCGAGGAGCATCTTCTGGACTTCCAGTGATGCACATAAAGTTCGTGCGCGATAGATTTGAGTCTTGAGATTTTTTAGAAGATGCTTCATTAGACCGGTCAGTTATGACAAAGGAAGGTTCTTCGGAAGTCGTTTTATATTTAAAAAGGAAGTTTTTGCAGATTGGATTGCATAAGAAGTCTAGATTAAAACTTATATAATGTCTTTTGTATAAAAGAATTCTGTACGAGAGACAGGAAGAACCGATGTGTTGCTTCAATTTACCTCGTTTGCCCACGAGCTCCCAATCTCGGCAACCCACGAGCTCCCAATCTCGGCAATCCACGAGCTCCCAATCTCGGCAACCCACGAGCTCCCAATCTCGGCAACCCACGAGCTCCCAATCTCGGCAAGCCACGAGCTCCCAATCTCGGCAACCCACGAGCTCCCAATCTCGGCAACCCACGAGCTCCCAATCTCGGCAACCCACGAGCTCCCAATCTCGGCAACCCACGAGCTCCCAATCTCGGCAACCCACGAGCTTCCAATCTCGGCAACCCACGAGCTTCCAATCTCGGCAACCCACGAGCTCCCAATCTCGGCAACCCACGAGCTCCCAATCTCGGCAACCCACGAGCTCCCAATCTCGGCAAGCCACGAGCTCCCAATCTCGGTAACCCACGAGCTCCCAATCTCGGCAACCCACGAGTTCCCAATCTCGGCAACCCACGAGCTTCCAATCTCGGCAACCTACGAGCTCCCAATTTCGGCAACCCACGAGCTTTCAATCTTGACAACCCGGCAACCCACAATCCCCCCCGAGTCTTCCCAACCCGGATGTGCAGCAAGAGTCTCACTGCTTCCAAAGCGAGCCAGCACGATGGGCACTACAATCTGGAACACCAGGTGGAAGCCCAGCCAGGTGAAGGCGTACACCAGATGAGAAATCCGATAGGATTGCGGCAGCGACGACAGGAACCCGATGGTGATGATGGTGGTGTCTGGAATTTGAACAAATTTCGAAGCGATTTGTGAGACAGTTGTATAACTAAATTGGGCCACGAATTTGCTTGAGTACTACTACTCTTAGGAACAGTTGTTAAGTAGTGCAAACTTGGCAAAATGATTAATCTTCTGGCAACTATAAAAAAACACGGAAAAGTAAAGCCAATAGTATGACACTGTGCTGCTGAACATAACAATACCTGCACTCCTGTTACCCACCTGCCAGCGACAGGGCGGTGTAGGCTACGATCTGGTGGGCGATTTTGAACCAAGGCCGCTTGGGCGAGTCTTTGTCCGGCCGCAGCGCGCCCATGAGGATCTGCACCACCGTCAGGCACACGATGGTCAGTCCCATAGCGCCGTGGCTCTGAGTGTTGCTGTACATCTGGGAATTAAAAAAGCACAAAGAACTCAGACATTGTTGCTTGCTTTTTGGACTGGACCCCCAGAGAAGTGAAACTCACGGAGCGCCACTTCCAGTCGAACTCGGCAAATATGAGCAGCACGCCAATCAGGGAGGCGCAGAAGCCCGTCACCATGAAGCCTCGGTGAAGCTGCAGATTTTAAATGATTTTATTAATGAGCTGCTTTGCCACCCTCACCCCTCAGTCCCTACCCCTCATCTCCTGCCCCTCTTCCCCTACCCCTCATCTCCCTCTTCCCTGCCCCTCATCTCCTGCCCCTCATTCCCTGCCCCTCTTCCCCTACCCCTCATCGCCTGCCCCTCTTGCCCTGCCCCTCTTCCTCTGCCCCTCTTCCCCTACCCCTCATCACCTGCCCCTCTTTCCCTGCCCCACTTCCCCTGCCCCTCTTGCCCTGCCCCTCTTGCCCTGCCCCTCATCTCCTGCCCCTCATCCCCTACCCCTCATCTCCCTCTTCCCTGCCCCTCATCTCCTGCCCCTCATCTCCTGCCCCTCATCTCCTGCCCCTCATCTCCTGCCCCTCTTCCCCTGCCCCTCGTCTCCTACCCCTCATCTCCTGCCCCTCTTGCCCTGCCCCTCTTTCCCTGCCTCACTTCCCCTGCCACTCATCCCCTTGCCACCCACATGGAACCAAAGCTGCACGTTGCCGTAGGTCTTCATGAAGAGGCAGCGATAGAACAGCGCCAAATTGGCACCCAGAGGCATCAGGAACTGCCAGGCCGTCAGCATGAGGCTGCCGTGAGCTCGCCGCAGGCCGCTAATGCGATGCGCCGAGTAGCCATCGCGAGACTGCAGGTTAACCTGGCTGGTGGAGATCGCCGGCATCTCCGTGTGCTGCTGGACGCTGCTGCTGTCTGAATGCAATGTCAAAGCCGGGGCGATGAATCATTTGGAGAAATGATGCAGTACAGTACAGATGGATGTGGGTTTCAGATGCGACTGTGGCTGTGGTCAGGTGCGGCTGTGGTCAGGTGCGGCTGTGGCCAGGTGTGGGATTGTGATCAGGTGTGGCTATGGTCAGGTGTGGCTGTGGTCAGGTGTGGCTGTGGTCAGGTGTGGCTGTGGTCAGGTGTGGCTGTGGTCAGGTGTGGCTGTGGTCAGGCGTGGGATTGTGGTCAGGTGTGGCTGTGTTCAGGTGTGGCTGTGGTCAGGTGTGGCTGTTGTCAGGTGTGGCTGTGGTCAGGTGTGGCTGTGTTCAGGTGTGGCTGTGGTCAGGTGTGGAATTGTGGTCAGGTGTGGCTATGGTCAGGTGTGGCTGTGGTCAGGTGCGGCTGTGGTCAGGTGTGGCTGTTGTCAGGTGTGGCTGTGGTCAGGTGCGGCTGTGGTCAGGTGTGGCTGTGGTCAGGTGTGGCTGTGGTCAGGTGTGGCTGTGATCAAGTGTGGCTGTGATCAGGTGTGGCTGTGGTCAGGTGTGGCTGTGTTCAGGTGTGGCTGTGGTCAGGTGTGGCTGTGTTCAGGTGTGGCTGTGGTCAGGTGTGGCTGTGGTCAGGTGTGGCTGTGGTCAGGTGTGGCTGTGTTCAGGTGTGGCTGTGGTCAGGTGTGGCTGTGGTCAGGTGTGGAATTGTGGTCAGGTGCGGCTGTGGTCAGGTGTGGCTGTGGTCAGGTGCGGCTGTGGTCAGGTGCGGCTGTGGTCAGGTGTGGCTGTGGTCATGCAATTTACCAGGACATTAGACACTATGGCGCACCTCTGTAGGTATTTCCGTAAGCTACGAAGACATATCTCGGAGTTCGCAGATCAAAGCTGCGAAGCACAGGAGGCTCCGAACTCTGCCTGGGATTCAGATAGGTGCTGATGTTCACTGTCCAGGGCAGCGTGAACTCGCACCGGATGCGTCCGGTGTCCAGCAGCTCGATGTACTTATTCTGCATCGGCGTCTGTTGGCGGGAGGGGGCACAAAATGCAAAAGAAAGTCTCAGGTAGAGCCGGCTGGCGGGGTGCTCACCCAGCGGTGTCTCTCGTTGAGCCGGCGGTACTTGGGGTTGTAGCCCAGCTGCATGCTGTAGCCGCCCTGACCGCCTGTGCAGGTCAGGGTCAGGTCGTCTCCCTGCGCAAGGAGTTGCGGGTTCGGGAATATAGTTCGCCTAGATTCAGATTTAGGAGGCTTCTGGACAGGTTGACTGGGCCCTAGGAAACTGGGGTCATGTTAGCCAGGGTCAATTTATTCTGGGTCATGGTAGCCTGGGTCATGGAAGCCTGGGTCATGGAAGCCTGGGTCATGGAAGCCTGGGTCATGGTAGCCTGGGTCATGGTAACCTGGGTCATGGTAACCTGGGTCATGGAAGCCAGGGTCATGGTAGCCTGGGTCATGGAAGCCTGGGTCATGGTAGCCTGGGTCATGGAAGTGAAAGCCTGGGTCAGGGTAGCCTGGGTCATGGAAGCCTGGTGTAGTGAGTGAAACGAGGCTAGACTGCTTGTTGTAGTCGATAGTTGCCGAAAGCTTGCAGGCGAGAATAATAGCGATCAGTATATTTATTGAATTATTGAGCTGAGTCAGAATGGTGGCTAAAGTCGCACCATGCACATTTGATATTGTACGCATAAGGGTTGAGCTAGCAGAGTCACGCGGCGCAGCCGCTAACAACCCCCCAACACACACACGATAGTAGGCGCTGCCTACACTTCTCCCCCCCAAAGGAATTAAAAAAAAACTTCGAACTAAAGAAAATTAACTGTTTACGAAGTACACCGCTTCAGCTTGAGTTATGCCGCTTCGGGCAATGCGGATCAGATACTTAACTCTTATAGCACTTCGGCGTGTCGCGGGCTGCTCTTGGATGCCGTCTCTGAGCCACAGACTCTGCTTCTTGACTATCGGCCTGGCCGGCGGCCTGGCCGGCGTACTGGCCGGCGGCCTGGCCGGCGTACTGGCCGGCGGACTGGCCGGCTGACTGGCCGGCGGACTGGCCGGTGGACTGGCCGGCTGACTGGCCGGCGGAGTGGCCGGCTGACTGGCCAGTGGACTGGCCGGCTGACTGGCCGGCGGACTGGCCGGCTGACTGGCCGGCGGACTGGCCGGCGGACTGGCCAGCGGAGTGGCCGGCTGACTGGCCAGTGGACTGGCCGGCTGACTGGCCGGCGGACTGGCCGGCTGACTGGCCGGCTGACTGGCCGGCGGACTGGCCGGCGGACTGGCCGGCTGACTGGCCGGCTGACTGGCCGGCGGACTGGCCGGCGGACTGGCCGGCTGACTGGCCAGTGGACTGGCCGGCGGACTGGCCGGCGGACTGGCCGGCGGACTGGCCGGCGGACTGGCCGGCGGACTGGCCGGCGGACTGGCCGGCGGACTGGCCGGCGGACTGGCCGGCGGACTGGCCGGCTGACTGGCCGGCGGACTGGCCGGCTGACTGGCCCGACGGTTCCATCAGAGGCCGCAGCTGGGTCACGTGCCGCATACAAGACTGCTGGCCTCGCCGTAGGATGCAGGTGTCGCCTCGAACCTCCTGCACCGTCCATGGCTGAGTTTCGAATGGCAGCTGCGTTTTTTTGCGTGCCTGCTGCTTGCGAAGAACACTCGTGCCGGGAACGATGCGGTGCTCCTTTGCGGCCGTGCGCCTGTCGAACGCACTCTTCATCTGCTGCGTGTACCGCCGGTTCCAGTCCTGCACGGCTTCCTGGCTGACATCAGATGATTTCGGCTGCCTGCTGGCTGGGATTCCGTCGTTGATCGGCCTGCCCATGAGGAGCTCGGCCGGAGTCCACCCAGTTGCTCGGTGAGGCGTTGTGAGGAACGCCAGAAGCCAGTCGTCCAGGGCCTCTCTCCAGTTCCGACCTTCAGCGACAGCAGTCTTCACCACCTTCCCGATGCTGCGGTTGACACGCTCGGTGGCTCCGTTGGACTCCGGATGCAGCGGACAGATGAGACGATGATGAACTCCGTATCCGCTGAGGAAGCTGCGAAAGTCGGCAGAGTTAAAGGGCGGTCCGTTGTCCGTGATGACCTCAGCAGGGATGCCGTGCCGACCGAACAGCCGTCTCAGATGCGGTGTCACGTTGCCGGCCGTCGTTGACTGCATGATGTCGACTTCCGGGTACTTGGAGTACAGGTCCGTGGTGACCAGCAACATCTGACCTTGCACCGGGCCGTAGAAGTCCATGCCGAGCAGTTGCAGAGGTCCGTCCGGCATCTCCGTCGGCTTCAAAGGCGTCTGGTGCACGTGCGTGGCCGCTGCTTGGCAACCGACACAGCACTTGACGAATACTTCGCAGTCGCTGCGCATCTTTGGCCACCAGACTTTGGTCTGCAGTCGCTTCAGGGTTCTGTCCGCACCGAGATGTCCCGTATGGGCCAGCTGCAGTATCGGTCTCCGCAGCGACTCGGGGACAACGATGAGATCTCCGCGGAGCAGAATTCCGTCGCTCTCGGAAAGTTCGCTGCTGCTGGACTTAAGTGCGCGTTGCACCGGGTCGAGCATGTTCCAGCTGCCGGTTCTGATCGCGCTGAGCGCAGCCTGGATCTCCGTGTCAGTCCTTGAAGAGTCTCGGATCTGCTGAAGGCTGAATCCCTTTGGCACGGCACCTGCTGACACAGCACTGACGAATGCCGCATCGATGACCTCGCCGATGTTTGGCCTGGGCTCCGGTAGCGGCTGGCGGCTCAGCAGATCGGCCGGATTGGCAGGTCCTGGCCGGTACAACAAAGTGAAGCGGAGGTGCTGGATGCGGAGGGCCATCCGCTCTATGCGCGGCGGAGGACGAGACCCCGGCTTGAAGAGCGGCACAAGAGGTCGATGGTCCGTCACGACGGTGAAGTTCGGGTCGCCTGCCAGATAATGCTCGAACTTCAGGCAGGCAAACTTGATGGCCAGCGCCTCCCGTTCGATCTGAGCATAGCGCTGCTCCACTGGCGACAGAGCTCGGCTGGCGTAGGCGACGGGTCTGCTGCTGCCGTCTGGCTGCTTCTGGGTGAGGATGGCGCCGAGACCGATGGGAGATGCGTCCACCAGAAGCTCTGTCTGCCGCTTGCGGTCGAAGAACGCCAGCGTGTCGGCTCCGGCGATGGCCTTCTTGATTGTGCTGAATGCTTCAGTGTGGCTGGCAGTCCATTCCCATGGCTGGCCCTTCTTGGTCAAATGGCGCAGCGGGGCTGACACGTCGGCGAATCTTGGGATGAATTTCGCCAGAAAGTTTGCGGTGCCGAGAAACGACCGAACATCTGAGACATTGGCGGGCTGCCGGAAGTCTTGCATTGCGCGGATTTTCTCAGCAGCTGGTTGGATGCCCTTGGCTGACAGGTGCATCCCGAGAAATTCGACAGCCGGTTTGGCGAACTTGCACTTGTCCTTGTTCAGCGTGATGCCGAATTCGCGGAGGCGGTGAAGGCAGGCGTCCAGTCTGTCGTGGTGCTGCTTGGCATCCGCGGCGTAGACGATGACGTCGTCGTGGACCCACCTGACACCGTCGATGCCGCTGAGGATGCCCAGCATGACCCGCTGAAGGATCTCCGAAGCGTTGGTGAAGCCCATACTCAGCCTCTTGAGTCGCATCAGTCCGAGCGGCGTGCTGAACGTGAAGAGATGGCGGCTGTCCTCGTGCACCGGAATCTGGTAGAAGGCTTTCCGGATGTCCAGCTCGCTGAACAGCTTGGCTCCGGACATCTCCTCGGTGACCTCATCCAGGGTCGGAATCTGCTGCTTTTCGGGGACCACAAAGGCGTTCAGGTCGCGAAGGTCTTGGCAGATCCTAACGCCGCCATCGGTCTTGGGCACCACGACCATGCGTGCCACCCAGGCGCTGGGACCCTTGACTGACTCGATGATGTCCTGCCGCTCCAGTGCCTTCAGCTCATCCACCACGGCTGCTCTCAGGTGCGCCGCCACCCGGGATGGCGCGTGGCAGACTGGCACGGCGTTGTCTGATAGCTGCACTCTGACCTGTACACCTTTGATGCATCCGATGCCTTCGAAGACTGCTTTGTGCCGGTGTAGAATGTCCTGAAGCTGTGGCGACGGACGCGCTGAGTCGCTGTTCGAATTCACAACTTCCGTCGCATTGAACTCCGGGCGCTGAATTTTGAGAACTCCGAGCCTGAATGCGGGATCGCGACCGAGTATTGTGAGACCATCGCCATCCATGATGTGGAAGGGCACGACAGTGCTGACTGCTCCGACGCGAACTTCCAGGTCGGCGATTCCGAAGATCTTGAGTGGTGCAGAGCAGCCATAGGCTCTGACTTCCGATTCTGGAGTTCGCAGGTGAGGCCGATTGAGCGTCTTGAAAGTGCGGCTGCTCATAATGCTGCAGCTGGCACCGCTGTCGATCATCATCGAGAGCTGCCGACTTCCCACTTGGACTTTCAGCGAGACCTCAGCCGGGTAGGTGCCGTTTCTATGCAGGGTGAACACGTCTTCGCTGGCGATGGCGTCAGGGACCGTGCAGTCTGCGTTGGCGTTGATCTGCTGCCGGGCTCTGCTGCCGGCTGAGCGCGGTTGACGGCACGCCTTGGCCAGGTGATTTGGCTTACCGCAGTTATTGCAGAACCTGCCCCTGGCTGCGTCGCAGGTGGCGTGGCCACGCTCGCCGCATCGGTAGCAGGTGTTCATCTGGCTCGGCTTTGATCTCGGTTCGCTGGCGGGTCCGCGTCTGTCTATCGCTGTTTTGCTGCTCCTGGCCAGGCTAGCTACCTGGGCGTCGGTGGTCTTCTCCATCTCAGCAGCCTGCTCTTCCGCAGCCTCGAATGCTCTGGCCTTCCGCAGGGCATCCTCCAGCGTGATGTCTGCTTCTTGGAGCAGCCGTCTGCGCAGTTTGTCGGAGGTGCATGTCGCGACGAGCTGGTCCCGGATGAGCGAGTCCCTCAGGTTTTCGAATTCGCACGGTTCGGCTGCCGCCCGCAGTCTGCTGTGCCAGGCCTCGATTTTCTCACCGGCTTGTTGGATGCACAGGCGAAATTGGTATCTCGCAAAAACGATGTTTTTCCTGTCGTCGAAATGGCGCTTCAGTCCGTCGAAGATGCTGGCCAATGTGTGCTCCTTCTCTTCGCCTTCAACCTGAGGCTTTGGTAGCTCGCGAACGATATCAGAGACCTCCTTTCCAGCAGTGTAGCAGAGCAGCTTGCACTTCTGGTTATCATTTGCAACTCCGGACGCCTCGATAAAGTCTGTGAAGCGCGCTGCCCATTCGCGCCAACGCTTGCCAGCGTTGTGAGGGTCGTCAGAGATGACAAATGGTTCGGGGGGGGTAGCGCGATGTAATTGGTGGCCATGCCCCGCGCTGGATGCGGTTGCTTGCGATGCCACTGTAGTGAGTGAAACGAGGCTAGACTGCTTGTTGTAGTCGATAGTTGCCGAAAGCTTGCAGGCGAGAATAATAGCGATCAGTATATTTATTGAATTATTGAGCTGAGTCAGAATGGTGGCTAAAGTCGCACCATGCACATTTGATATTGTACGCATAAGGGTTGAGCTAGCAGAGTCACGCGGCGCAGCCGCTAACAACCCCCCAACACACACACGATAGTAGGCGCTGCCTACACCTGGGTCATGGAAGCCTGAGTCATGGAAGGCTGGGTCATGGAAGGCTGGGTCATGGAAGGCTGGGTCATGGAAGCCTTGGTCATGGAAGCCTTAGTCATGGTAGCCTGGGTCATGGAAGCCTGGGTCATGGAAGCCTGGGTCATGGAAGCCTGGGTCATGGAAGCCTGGGTCATGGAAGCCTGGGTCATAAAAGCCTGCATGGGTCAGAAAGCCTCACCATCTTGTCATCGTCCGACAGCCCCAAAGACACGAAGTTCCCCACCGCATGCACCAACAGCCGCAGGCGGTTCTCGGCCTCCAGGTAGAGGAACTTCACCAGAATCTCGCAGTTCGCGGTATCGCACAGGGCCGGAGACCGCACGCAGCCGAATTCAGTGCCGCAGGCACCTTCTAGGGGGTTGGGCGACTCTCCAATCGTCAGTGGCGGGAAGGGCGGGTCTTCGCTTGACTGGACGGCGGTCAGCACACTGGAGGTGACGTTGGACCAGAAGGTGCTGAAGGACTGCACCACCGGCGTTCTGCGTTTGATAGGTTTTTCGGTTTAGACCATTGGTTTTTATTCATGTTACAGTAAACTGGCACAGATTACAGTAAACTAGCACAGATTACAGTAAACTAGCACAGATTACAGTAAACTGGCACAGATTACAGTAAACTGGCACAGATTACAGTAAACTAGCACAGATTACAGTAAACTAGCACAGATTACAGTAAACTAGCACAGATTACAGTAAACTAGCACAGATTACAGTAAACTAGCACAGATTACAGTAAACTGGCACAGATCACAGTAAACTGGCACAGATTACAGTAAACTAGCACAGATTACAGTAAACTGGCACAGATCACAGTAAACTGGCACAGATCACAGTAAACTAGCACAGATCACAGTAAACTGGCACAGATTACAGTAAACTAGCACAGATTACAGTCAACTAGCACAGATTACAGTAAACTGGCCCAGATTACAGTAAACTGGCATAGATTACAGTAAACTGGCACAGACATCTGTACCATGAATCAGCCAAGATCACTTACGTGAACACCACGTCTCCCACGGAGCGAGGTGGCGCGGTCCAGCGAGCCGTGATCTCCGACTGCGGAAGGCCGCCGTGGGTGAGGCAGTTCTGTGGGGTCGGGACGTAGGGGGCTTCGGCTTAAAAATGTTTGTCACCAAGTCGGCCAGTCGATCAACTCAATCGGGAACTCACCGGCAGGCTGGCGTTCTGGCTGTACCAAAAGCCGCCGACGGCGCCGGTGGGCACCTCGAAGCCGCCGACCAGCTCCTCCGTGTCGCCGCTGACTCGGCGAGCCGCCAGCGCGAAGCCAAGAAACGACTGACCGCTCGTGCCGCGGAGAGTCACTGGTTGCAGTTTTGAATGGCAGTTTATTACAGCTGTTAATTTCCCATCGCAGCCCAGGTGAGGCCTACATGTATCTCATCCAGGTGGCTGAGATCTCACCCACGTGACTCCTATCTCACCCAAGTGACTCCTATCTCACCCAAGTGACTCCTATCTCACCCAGTTGACTCCTATCTCACCCAGGTGACTCCTATCTCACCCAGTTGACTCTTATCTCACCCAGGTGACTCTTATCCCACCTAGGTGTCTTTTATCTTACACCTGGGTAGCTGCTCACCTTGAACAGTCTGGCCGGGCGAGTAGCGGTCTGGGCTGAAGGTCAACTCGTAGGGCGGAGCTGAGGTCTGCGGCTGGAAGCCGTGCATCGGCACCAGGTTGCTGCACCTGTGGTTCGGCGCGCCGTCGGGAAATGCAGCCGACAGGTGAACGCCTGACAGCAGGACTACGGCGCTGAGTAGCATCTGCAGTTCCGGGCTCATCGGCAGCCGCGAGTTTGACATTCTTGACAAAAAATTATTGACTTCAAATTACAAAACTTATAATGCACTGCGTAAGCGTTCAAAATGCTGCACTTTCCCGCTTCGTGGCGGCATTGGATGGGATGGGAAAGCCACGCCCTGTAGCCTCAGGCCCCGCCCTGTGGCCGCTGTCTGACAGCAGTACGCAGGGGCTGACGGAAGGGGGAGAAAATCTCTCCCCATGGGAAAGAGTTAAACAGATAGAATTTAGGAGACGCTGAGAAGGCACTGCCCTTTTCCAATCCTGCTCTGAGCTCGGCAATTCATGTAGAGGCATGCGACTGCAGGTGAGATGTACATGTAATTATATGTACATGTAGCCCAGGTAAGCGGAGGATGAACCAGAAGATATCCTCTCACACTCTGTGCTTCATTGCCTTTGCTTGCACAAGAGAAATATGACAAATATAAGGAAGGAGGGTCGAAGGAGGCGATTCCCTGAGGTTGGGAGGCGATTCCCTGAGGTTGGGAGGCGATTCCCTGAGGTTGGGAGGCGATTCCCTGAGGTTGGGAGACGATTCCCTGAGGTTGGGAGGCGATTCCCGGAGCTGGGAGGCGATTCCCTGAGGTTGGGAGACGATTCCCTGAGGTTGGGAGGCGATTCCCGGAGCTGGGAGGCGATTCCCTGAGGTTGGGAGGCGATTCCCTGAGGTTGGGAGACGATTCCCTGAGGTTGGGAGGCGATTCCCGGAGCTGGGAGGCGATTCCCTGAGGTTGGGAGACGATTCCCTGAGGTTGGGAGGCGATTCCCGGAGCTGGGAGGCGATTCCCTGAGGTTGGGAGACGATTCCCTGAGGTTGGGAGGCGATTCCCTGAGGTTGGGAGACGATTCCCTGAGGTTGGGAGGCGATTCCCTGAGGTTGGGAGACGATTCCCTGAGGTTGGGAGGCGATTCCCTGAGGTTGGGAGACGATTCCCTGAGGTTGGGAGGCGATTCCCTGAGGTTGGGAGGCGATTCCCTGAGGTTGGGAGGTGAGCTGAAGTCGATACTGTGCCATTTAACTTGTAGAACTGTAGTCAATTCCGGTGCCACCAGTAGACAGCTGAGTTCAGTGGCTTCAACAGCGACTCAAATTTCAGCATTTAATCTGAGCTCCAAGGCTGAGAGTTCAGCTTTATGCTGCTAAAATTGAGATAAGAAATCTACTAGCTGTTTAAAGTATGGAAAAGTCAGCGAGCCAAGGCGAGTTATCGGTTGCCCTTGGAGACCAGCAGGTTAAGCCGTTTTATTTATAGCTGATAGCACCGCGAAGGAAAAGTACAAGTCATTAATCGACACTCGGGCTGCGTATAAAAAATGATTACTGAAGTGAGTTTGCTACGTTATGAATTTGCACCACTTGTCACTGCTGTTGAGGACAGGGCACCTCTGTCAGTCGGCCTCTCGTTTCTGTTTCTGTCATTCTAGTTTTTTAGTCAGTCAGTTATTTTACCAATTAAAAGCACACGTGAGTCAGAGTAAAAACCTGCGAGTCTGAGAGCAGGAGCACACCTGTGAGTCAGAGTAAAACCTGTGAGTCAGAGACCAGGAGCACACCTGTGAGTCAGAGTAAAAACCTGTGAGTCAGAGACCAGGAGCACATTTGTGAGTCAGAGACCAGGAGCACACCTGTGAGTCAGAGAGCAGAACACCCAAGTCAGAGACCAGGAGCACACCTGTGAGTCAGAGACCAGGAACACATCTGTGAGTCAGAGACCAGGAGCACATTTGTGAGTCAGAGACCAGGAACACATCTGTGAGTCAGAGACCAGGAGCACATTTGTGAGTTAGAGACCAGGAGCACACCTGTGAGTCAGAGAGCAGAACACCCAAGTCAGAGACCAGGAGCACACCTGTTAGTCAGAGACCAGGAGCACACCTGTGAGTCAGAGACCAGGAGCACACCTGTGAGTCAGAGACCAGGAGCACACCTGTGAGTCAGAGACCAGGAGCACACCTGTGAGTCAGAGACCAGGAGCACACCTGTGAGTCAGAGACCAGGAGTAAATCTGATTCAGAGCAGGAGCGCACCGATGAGTCTAAACGAAAAAAGCTGATTGAGAAGCCATACATGAGGTCAATTCTCTTCTCTTAATTTTGTGCTGTAGATAATTAATCTCTGCAAGCTCTCAAAGATTTATTCAATTCCGAAATTCGAGCCACAAAATGTTTTAACTGCTGCAAATTAGATTCTCTTCGAGGTGAGATAACAGATATGGAATATTAAAACAGCCGATTAGTGAATAACATAAAAGCCACAACGAGCATTGTCAAATGAAATTTAATCGGCATAAAATTACTGATTATTTTTAAGGACTATGGGTTAATTGCGTTTATTTATTTATTATATTTCACTGTATCGTTTTCGGTGAGAAAATAAGATCAAAAGGTGCCGGCCGCAGTGCTTTGACGACGCAGCGCGCACGCGATAATTGGGACAGGTGTGAGAAAACGAACGCCGAGCCCTTTTATTCTAGTCATAAAATGCGATGTCGGTTAATTAGCGCACAGGTGAGACAGATAATAAAATGCTGAAAGGAGTATGTACACCTGGGGTAGACAGAACTGATACGAGGGGGGGGGGGTTGCACAGCGGCGTGAGGCGGGTGTGGGAAATGCAAACCAAACCGCTAACAAATCTTCTAAATCATAATAACTAAAAAAAGAGAAAATAACAGATTAGAAGTTTTACACAAAAATTACAATTATGCTTTACACTTGCCATATGCTTTTCTTATACTGTAGGTGATACCTGATTGGGCTAATGAGCAGAGGGGTCAGAGGAGACCTAGGGTTCCGAAGATGCAGGTGCACACAGAGGGCCAGGGGGACAGGAGCAGAGGGGCAGGGTAGGGGCAGAGGGGCAGGGAGGGGCAGAGGGGCAGGGAGGGGCAGAGGGGGCAGGGGAGGGGCAGAGGGGGCAGGGAGGGGCAGGGTAGGGGCAGAGGGGGCAGGGAGGGGCAGAGGGCAGGGGAGGTGCAGAGGGAGCAGGGGAAGAGCAGAGAGGGCAACGTAGCGGGCAGAGGGTCAGCAGGTACAGAATAACAGAAAACACAAACCAGAACTCAAAAAGTCTAACGAGTTCCCCGAAGCCGCCAGCGCAGTCATTCAGCCAGCTCAGGACTTCTTGTGCTTGCGAGCGTCCTGGCACTTGGGGCAGAACCACTTGCCCTTGGGCTTGGTGCTCAGGCCCACGCAGTTGAAGTGAAACCACTCGATCGGGCAGTCGACATTGTCGCAGCCGATCATGTCACCGTAGGACACCTGGTGGCAGATGCAGTAGGTCGGCTCGTTCGGGTCCACCGGCATGTCCAGCACCTCCGCCGGGTTGTTCGTCAGCGTCAGGGTCAGCGCCGCCGTGATCGGAAGGCCGGACGGCGGCAGTTGCGACGCTGCATCGTCGGCCGTGGATGCCGCTGTTCCCGCCTCCAGCTTGATGGACTTGCGCCCGGACGCCGCGTCGGCGCCGTTGTCCGCGTCGGCGCGCTGGCGCCGTTTCCGACCGCGTCGGGCGCCGCTTGGCTCGCCAGCGCCGTCGTCTCCACCGTCGACCGCGTCGGCGCCTCCGCCGCCGCCAGAAGCACCGACACCGGCGGCGCCACCGCCTTTAGCGGCGCGGTTGGCGCGCTCCTTGAGCTCGGCCTCAAAGCGGGCCAGGTCAGTGTCCAGCCGGCGGATGTGTCGGTCCACCATCTCGTATGTCTGCATGGCCAGCTGCACCTGCCAGACGGTCACCAATTGAAACAGGCTTAATGTGAGCTTCCTTCTGATGGCTCTTTGATACCACGATGAACAGAGCTCAGACTCACGCATCGAGCTTCAGGGTAAATAGGTTTTATTTACAAGCCTGTGAGATCACAACTGCTGCATGCTGCATTAATCGAAGGGTAACACACCTGACTCCAATGTAACACACCTGACTCCAAGGTAACACATCTGACACCAATGTAACACACCTGACTCCAAGGTAACACACCTGACTCCAATGTAACACACCTGACTCCAAGGTAACACATCTGACACCAATGTAACACACCTGACTCCAAGGTAACACATCTGACACCAATGTAACACACCTGACTCCAAGGTAACACACCTGACTCCAATGTAACACACCTGACTCCAAGGTAACACACCTGACTCCAATGTAACACACCTGACTCCAAGGTAACACACCTGACTCTAAGGTAACACACCTGAATCCAAGGTAACACACCTGACTCTAAGGAAACACACCTGACTCCAAAGTAGCACACTATAATAGCCTCCTCCACTCACTTTCTCATCAGCAAGCACCCGCCCTCTGGAGAAGAACGCGCCAATTTCTTTGCACTTGTCAGCTCGCTCGGCCTTGCCCATAGACCGCGCTTCGGTCAGGTACTTAGCGGTGGCCTCCTCGGCCTCGCCCAGAATTGACTGCACCTTCTGATCGTGGTCGCGAATCAGATTGAAATTCCGTTCCAGGTCAGCCGGCAAGCTTTCCAAGCTGTCCAGATAGTGCTCCAGGTACATCGCGGATGCCATCTTGGCTGATAGAGCAGAAGATAATTTGCAGGTATTAAATTCTAGTAATAAAAAAGTAAGATAATATCAAAATCGAATTTGTACGTGTGAATAAGGAATTGTTGATTCCACTCCCATTAGGCATCAATCCTACTCCGATTAGGGATCAATTCTAATTCCATTAGGCATCAATCCTATTCCCATTAGGCATAAATATTATTCAAACTAAGCAGCAATCCTACCCTACACCCATAAGGCATCAATCCTATTTCCATTAGGCATCGATCCTATCGCCATTAGGCATCAATCCTATTCCGATTAGGCATAAATATTATTCAAACTAAGCAGCAATCCTACCCTACACCCATTAGGCATCAATCATATTTCCATTAGGCATCAATCCTATTTCCATTAGGCATCAATCCTATTCCGATTAGGCATCAATCCTATTCCGATTAGGCATCGATCCTAACCCCATTAGGCATCAATCTTACTCCTATTAGGCATGGAGCCTACCAGAGGAAAGCAGAGAAGCCAGGAAGACACATAGCAAAGAGAAAATGTATTTAATAATTTTGACAGCTTGCAAAATTGACAGTAGAAATTCACAGCCATTATCCAAGAAACATTAATGTATCAACATTGTCTAAAACTATTAAATTAGCCAGTCCAGGTCAAAAGCACCGAAGCCAGCGGAGGGACAGAAGGGCATAAATAGAGAGGATTATTGGCAATAAAAATGCAGGTTTCCAATGGACGGGGCAGGACTGGAAGGCACCGCAAAGTGATTTAATAAAGGCTGACTTTATTAAAATAAAACAAACATGTTTATAAAGAGTTTGTGAAAAAGCTTTGAAAGTTTCAAAACAAAAGCCAGAATTTCTAAGCTGCTTTAAAGCTTGGTTGAATATCATTTTGTAAAGTTAAAACGGCCCTTTTCAGGGCACCCATAACCATATATGGAAGTCAGGAAGCGGCTGTAAACGCGAAGCCGCGCTTAGCCAGATCCGCCTTGGCCGTCTCGATCTCCTTCACCAATTCGGCGTGCGCCTGCGGACAGTCGACAAAGGTGAGCACGCGGTAGACAACAGTGATTAGGGAGGCCAGGCCCAGCGCCAGGGCGCAGTACACGGGCAGGAAGGCGGCCGCGTGGCGCCAGACGGGCCCAGGGTTAGCGGGCGCCACGGCGCCAGACAGCATCAGCAGCCAGGCGGTTGGGAGGGCCAGGCCGGCGAGCAGCCATTGATGCAGCTTAGTGAGAGCCATGATAGGCCAGCTGCGGGATATTCATTGAAATCGATCAATCAAGACTTTATAGTTATTGACATTTTGACGTGTCGAGTTAGCTACGAGCGTATAAAAATATGAATCCAGTTATCTTTTGCCGATAGGGCACAGGTTCGTTCACACTGCCATTAAATTAGACAGATTTTTGGACAAATACAAATACTCGGTACTCGTTTCTAACCGAGTTTTAACGAGCATTAGACGAGTATTTATAAATCAACCATTCGCAACTGACCCGTCAATTTTGATGCCGATTGGATTGAAACTTTTAAAAAGTAATATTCACGATTTTCTTTCCTAGGAAAGGCATAAAATCCACTTTTATGAAGTGATTTTTCCCGCGAAATTAAAGATTTTAAAAAAGCTGCCACGCTTTTTGATCTGGCACTCAGAATTCTTCCCTTTTTCAGATGCTCGGTACTTGATAACTCGCTCAGCTCTGGTCCCGAGTTCCCGACTTTTCTCCGAGTCGGACACGAGCCCCGACTTTTGCCGGGATTCTAGGCAGAACTTTTTCGTGCCTCGGACCGGAACAGGCTTAGCAGTCCGAATATTAAAATAAATGACGGACATTGCGACAACGATGTTGAGAAACTTATGGTATATAAGTTAGCGACTGTCAACACAAAAACAGAAGAGCGACAGAAAATCGATCGATAAATTATTTTATTTCAATAAGTCGAAACCAGACAAAAAAGGTATTATTTAGACGCGGCTGAGACCGTCAGCCCAGCAGCTTGGCCAGCAGGTCGGCCCGCTCGGCGCCAACCCGAGCCAGGCAGGCGGGCAGACAGAGCAGCTGGAAGGCCAGCACCGCCTGCAGGCAGATGGCCGCGTAGGCCAGCCGAGCTCCGGCCGTGTCGGCCGAGTAGGCGAGTCCTCCGCTGCCTCCGGAGGTTGTCGTTGCCGCCGTCAGTTCGCCGACCAGAACGTGCAGGCAGGCGACAAAGGCAACTGTGGCCAGCAGGGCGATGCTGGCGCAGGCGAACGCGGCGAATAGAAGGCGACGCTGGACGGCGAATTGGCGAGCGGCGAAAGCGGCCAGAGCCAGGAGGGCGAGGCAGGCGGCCAGGCAGACGGGGGTGGCGGCCTGGCACAGCAGCATGGCGGGCCGGAAGCGGCACAGGGCCGGCAGGGCCGCGCAGTCGGGGGGCTCGGAGGCGCAGCGCAGGCCGCCGCTGCTGTTGCCGGGCACAGCCAGGTCGCAGTGATGGCCGAGGCTCAGCAGGCGGGTGACGGCGACAGCGGGAGGCTGATGGCGGCTGCGCGGTCGCGAAGATGTCGACGACGCCGTCGCGCCTCCAGTGGCGACCTCGCGCACCAGATCGGAGACGAGAGGCGCACACACGGCCAGGCAGACGGCGAAGCAGGCCAGGATGCCCACGGACAGGTGAACCGGGCGGAGCCGCTTCAGTCGCCAAGCGGGACCCCCGCCGCAGGCGGCTGCGGCCAGCAGGGGCGGCAGCGACTGGCGGCGGCTCTCGGGGGAGATAGCGGCGTCGCGGCCTTCAGCGTCGGCAAGAAGCGGCAGTTTTGAATTGTCATCGTCGGCACGGTACCCGGGCGAGCAGCTCATCGCGCGCACAAATTTGATCAGTGTATTGGATTGGCTTGGGCAGATAGGGCCGGGATTCACAATTTCTTAGATTTTGTCTTCAGTGTATATATAAGTTTTTGTTACAAGGCCTTCGGCTGTAAGACTGTGGGGTGGTGGGGCAGGCGGACAAGAGCGGGGGTTGCAATGTACACTCGCGCCCGGAACAGAGGGGGGCGGGTGACTGGCGGTTGTACACAGTGGGGGGAGGCTAACGAACACTTAAAAAGGGTAGTCTGTAATTAAAAGGCTAATGTAAGTAAACAAGTCTATGAAATCACGTGACTGGTCCTGACTTACGTACAAAGCAATCAATCTTAAACCTGTCGTCATCATCATTAGAAAGCTGGGCCAGTTCAGGTGCGTTCCGTCAAATCCAAGATCACCTACTGAGGAGTAGCAAGAAATGAATATGAAGCGTATTCATTTCCTAAAGTTAGCGAAAAATCGAACATATTTTAACATGTTATGGGTGGGTCGGTCCTGGCTCTTGTAAACACTACTATTGACTATAGTCATCAGAAACTAATTTTTGCATTAGAACATAGTTTGGTGTTGTTCTTTTATGATTAAGTTGTACTGGCCATTGATAGCAATAAGAATAGCCTTTAAACCAGTTGTCACAAATCAGTCCTGACCAGTTATGAGTTTGAATCTTATATTAGACAATACATTGAATCTGTGCTTCCATTTTTGATAAAGTTGAAAAGCACTTTCACTGTGACTATGAACACTAGTTAGTTATTGCATTTCTAATCAAAACATGTTCATTGGTGAGAAGACCAGAGTTCTATGCAGAGAACTGCACAGTAAAAGTCAAAAGGCTTTGCTATATTTGGGCAAGGCAGTTTTACATGGAATCAACTATATATCTCCAGTCCAGGTGCAGCATCTGGACCTAGCAAAGTTGAGAAAATACTACCAGAATTCTCCACAAGGATGGCCCAGTCTTAGCAATTCTCCCACAACGAAGTTACCATGATTGACAGGGAATGGAGACAACTGGTATTGGAGATTTCTACTAAAAAATAAAAATTCTAGAACACTACTTGGTCTGCTATCTTACACTTCTGGCTCATTTTTGAAGTGTAAGGATATCCAACAAGGAACTGCAGTTTCTTGCTATGTTATGCATTGATGCTACTACTCTCACAGTGCCTTGTGGAAATGCCAAAGTCAAATGCATATTTTCTAGTTTGGCAGACCTGCTCACTTGAAAGTGCAACTTGCTGGATTCATCTACCTTTGTGTTTGTCTACTCTTCCATGGCTTCCTTAAGTCATTAGAAGAAATGTAAAATATTCACTGACCACTAATTTCATTTGAAAATATTGAATATTGCACTCCTTATAGTAAAACAAAGTGATTGCATTTAAAATCAAAGCCACTGAGCACTACATTAACACTATAGCCAGGAAGAAGACATGTATATTAGAAATTTCTGGGGTATGCTTAAGAAATTTGGCATACATATTAATGCAGTGATTTTGGGCTTTTGGTATATGTTTGATACTTTGGTGAGTGACATACTTAAAAATTAAAAAAAAGTATGCTATTAATAATAATCAAAATAGTTGTCCGAGATATAAGATTGTAAAATTTTATAACTAATTGATGCAAAACTGATTTCTGTGTTTTTTACAAGTTAAGGGTTTGACTTCTAACAAAAATATACAAATTTTATTGTCTTTTTTAAAATACATGGAATACTATATAAAAAAAGTATTTTTTTTAGTTTTTAACTTTGTTTAATTGAAAAAATCCAATTACTAGTCCAATTTCGAAATTGATGATTTAAAGTGTTGCATAAAATAGTATAAATATATCATAAAATAAAGATTGTATAAAATATATCATTATATAAAAAATGTAGGTAGTTTTTTTTCTAAGAGTGAGATATATACAAAAAATTGCACAAAAATTATACACAACTTTCTATTCCAAAATTGCTATGCAAATATTCTATCTTAGTATATAATAATATAGCATATAGGGCATATAGATAACACTTAATAAACAGGTCTATAATCCACTTAACAAAATACTGTTTCAACAAAACACAGTATTTTGTTAAACTAATATGATTAATAAATAAAAGCAAAAAGAATCAATAACTAAACAAATTAAAAAAAGGATACTAACATATATATTTATGGCAGTGCTTATTATTCCCTTTGTCATAATGCCAATGGTTACATGTTATCGATATAGTATTAAGCCAACAATGCCCTGCTTATTTGACTTATGCACAACTGCTAGCCAACCCTGCCCATCTAGCCACTGTAAATTGTGAAGAATATAAATATAATACTAATTAGCTAAATTTTATATGTTATGAAACATTTTGCCTTAATAAGATAATCATAGTTATTCCTGCTATTTATCCAAAATTTGCTTTAGCTTTAGGGTTGCTTTAGGGTTTTTTTTCATAAGTTGCATTTTTTTAAAAAGTAAGTTGCATGGCTAGTATAAATCAGGGGGGTTACATATGTTTGATTTGAATAATAGCTAAATTATAAATATATCATAGGCCTATTCTTAGCATATGCCATACTAATAAACAATATTATCCATGTGGTACCATGTCAAAAATGCTTTGCTTATTTACATAGCAGCTAAATTATAATATTTGGTATTAACTTGGAAAATTACATTATATTAAAATAGGCTAAACTAAAAAAGGTAATAGTCCAATTCAGTAACAGCCACTTTGGTAACAAATGATGTCCAATTCAGTAATAGCCATTTTGGTAAAAGCCATTTAGGTTAAAATTAGTGTAAATACAATATATATTGATTGATATACTCAAAAAAGATTTTGCAAACAAACTTTAAAGAAAGAACAACAAAAAAAGTAATTAAGATACATTCTCACAAACTTTGAGATTTGGATTGATAATGAAAACTAGGCCTAAGCATATTTTAGTCTACATGTATTTTTATTTTTATTTCCAGTTGTGGCAGATGCATATATATAAGCTAAGATATCCTGTTGACCAAATATTGTGTATATTAGAATCTCTGAGTTAGCAACTTCATTTACCAAATCTACTTTTTTCTTCATTTATAATTAGAAATACTTATCCCCACAGTCCCATGTCAATAATTCCAATTTTATCCACACAAATCCGTGTCAATAATTTCCAGCTTATCTCTATGGCAGCTCATTGGGATAGAGAACCTTAAAATGAATCTGTATAAAAATCTGTTTATTTGTTTGTTTTCACTTTTCTACAAATCTTCCAAATAAACTAGCCTACTGAATACTGAATAGTATTGAGTACTTTGTTAAAACTTTTTTTGTCATTAAAAGGGTTAATTTTAAATATTTGCTTAGCTGCCAGCTTTGCTTAGAATGACTAAACAACCTTAAGATTGAGGCAAATGAGACTTGCAAAATTCAAATTTCAAAATGTAATACTTGTAATAATGATAATTATAATTTAATGTCAGTACACAAAACTAAACAACTGCACAATCTTAGCTGTGGGGAAAAGCTGAAAATTCTTGACACATCTGTGTGGATAAAATTAGAATTATTGACATGGCCTATAGACTTGAATAGTGGCAGCTATTTCAATAAGCTGCAGTGAGAATAAGCTATAGAAGTTAAATTATCAACATGGATCCACGTGGATAAAATTGGAATTATTGATATAGCCTATAGACTTGAATGGTGGCAGCTGTTTCAATAAGCTGCCATGCAGGGGATAAGCTAAAAATTATCGACATGGATCTGTGGATAAAATTGGTATTTTTGGCATAGGACCGTGGGGATAAGCACTTCCTTTATAATTACTTACTTCAAATTTCAATTTTCAACAATTGCTTAATGTTCTTTGCTGCCTTTAATTTTTTTTACAAAGTTAATGCACAAATTTAACCAAATTAGAATATGCTCAAAGAGAAGTAAATCTAAACATTCATAGGCCTATAGCTTATTACAAATATGTCTAAGAATTATTAATCATATAATATTATAACTTATATCATTGAAAATATCTAACTAGACTAGAAGGGTAAAGATAAGCCCTCTGCTTATTAATCAAAATAGGTCCTTATGAAACCCAATAAAAATAAAAATACAAAGTGTAAATAATATAACATTATATGTGTAATGAAATATGCATTTATATTTGTATTGCTAGTATTTTTTAAGAATTTATACTAATGTAACATATTCTAGGAATGTAATATACCAACTATTTACTTACTGTAATTTTTATTATATTATTTGTTTTGAATAGTGTTTTGTATGCAAATATAAGGTAAAACCAGTTTAAACCAGTTAGGCATGCATTGTACAATTGGTCTCTCAGGTGGCTACAAATAGGCCTAACCTTTAGACACTTCATCATAGACATAGATGTCACACTACTTGCCGTAGACATAGACTTATACTAGAATATTACATTATTTAAGTTCACTTAGAGTGTAGTTAATATTGCAACTATTATTATTATAATTAGCCCAATCCCAATACTAATATTATCCAATATATAATAGTTACAGTGAGTTAGTGAGCCAGTGTGTGCCACCTAATCTAACTAGATCATTAATAGTATAATATTTACAGTCAACCTATATTAACCTATACAAATAACAAATATTAAACCTGATTGCTCTGGCAGCATCTTTGTTTCAATTTCTTTTACTCAACTCCAGTATAGAGAATTTGAATAGCAACCACAAGAAGTTAATATATTGCATAGATATTGTTATTTAGCTTTAGCTATTATACAAATAAGCAGGGCACTATTGGCATGGCATCATGTGGATAATATTATCAGGATTAGCATGGGGATGTATGAATAAACACTGATATTATTCTTGCATTTGCAAGGAGCCAAGATGTCAGGCTTAGTATCTTCCATATTTGGTAATATTAATCAGCTTAAACATAATGTATAAATATTTCTACTTGAATTTGAACCTTGCAGTGTGTGAGTATGTAGATTAGAGTACATTTTCAATTTATTTCCTATCTTTCTTAGCTAGCACTAACCTAACACTTAATTTTTCAGCATACCAAAATATACTATTACCAAAGTGGCTATTACCTAAGTGGACTTTTACTGGGACATCCAAATCTTTTGAAGAACCTGGAAAAATTGCAAAGCGACTATGCAATATTTAGACATGAATACTGAGCCAGAGCCACCCCCTCTTATGCCTCACCCACACTGTCTGCCTCATTATTTTGTGGGCCACACGTTTTGCTAGGACAGTTTTTTACTTTTTATTGTTTTAGCCGTAGCTTAAATTAAACAGAGTTCTGTTGAAAAAATCTGATAGGAACAACATGGTTGCATTTATTTTGTGTTTAATAATTAGTAAGTAACAAAAAATGAAGCCTAAGGCCAAAGGAAACATAATTTAAATTTTGACTTGAATTCTTTCTTCTTGGAAAAATATTATTTTGCAATTTTTTGAATTGGCAGGAATTTCATTAACGATGCATAGCGAATTACTTTTAAAGGCTCTTTCCTATTCGTACTCTATATTAGTGCAACATTTGTGGTTCGTATTATTCGATTTATTTAAAGTAATGAAAGATGGCGGTGTAAACAAGTATTAAGGCGCTACCGAAGACTTTGCTAAAATTATCTAGTTGGTTGAATACAATTGAAAAAGTTTTCGACGCGAAAGTAAGTGCTTGTGAACAAAAGTATGCACTACTACCAAGATGAGCATAGTGTTAGGGGTAATTGTAATATAACAACAACAACAAAATACGCTGTCAAGATGGCAAAAGTCAGCGTCACAGGGCGCGCTTCATGGCTTGGGCGCGAACAAAGGCCGCGCCACCGGCAGTGTCCGGGGCGCCGGCGTCAGCCAGCAGACAGTCGACATAACGCCGAGTTCGCGCTTGACCTCGCCGGTAGGGTGCCTGCAGCGTGAGCAGCAGCACCTCCTGCACCGGCTGTGGGCAGTACGACTCGGCGCGGATGAGATGGCCTGCGAGCTGGAGTCGCCGACGGCGCAGTAGATCACTTGGACGTGGCAGGCCAGCGCGGCGATAGAGTGCCGCGTTGGTGACTCGCTCGACGCCGATGTTGAAGGCGGCGCGCAGCAGACCAGCGTGCGCCGCATCGACTTGCTGTTCGAGTGAGTCCGTCAGCGTCCAGGTCTCGGCGTTGTACAGCAGGACGGTCTCGATTACCGCCTGGAACAGCGCCGCCCTCTGGCGGTCCGGTAGGGCCTCGGACTGCAGGACTCCCTCACAGAACGAAAGGCAGCCCAGGCAAGCCCGCGGCGGCGTCGCAGGTCCTCGCGAGCGTCTGGAACCAGACCGCCGAGGTAGACGAACTGCTGACATCGCGGGAGTTCGGTCGCCTGCCCGTCAGCGCCTCGGCAGAATAAATTGCAGCCTCGATGTCGTCCGGCACGCAGAGCACAACGGTCTTCTGTGTGTTGACCACCAGGCCGACACTCGCCGCAACGGCAACTAGCCTGTCCAGCTGCCGTTGGGCGCCCTCGACGGTCGAGGACAGCAGGGCGAGGTCGTCGGCGTAGCCAAGCACGCTGAGCCGCTTCTCCGGTTGACGTCGACCTACGCGTCGCCGCAGCAGAAAACCGTCGTCGTCGGTAGGAAGAGCAGTCCGCAGCACCCAGTCAAGCACCAGGACGAACAGGAACGGCGCCAGCGTATCTCCCTGAAGTACTCCGGAGGATGTCTCAAAGGAGTCCGATAGGCCGTCCGGTGTTGTCACAGCAGCTGTCGTATCACGGTACATCGCCATGATGGCGGAGATCAGCTGCTCGGGCACGTTGTACGCGCGGAGCACCATTGGAAGCACGGCTCTGACAACCGAGTCGAATGCCTTCTTGAAATCAATAAAGATTAAAATCAGGATCGACTGGCGAATCCGCGCCTCCTCGATGACTCGGCGAAGAGCCAGGATCTGCGCCACTGTGCCGCGATGGGGCCGGAACCCGTTCTGCTCTGGGCGCAGGTACGGATCCAGCACGGGCTGCAACCGCGAAAGCAGCATCCGGTTGAACAGCTTCGCTGCACAGGACTGAAGGCAGATGTGCCCGTGGTGCCCGGCCTAGTGGTGCCCGGCTTCTTTGGAACAGCAACGATGTGCGCCGTGGTCCATTCGTTGGGCGCCGCCTCACCGAAGAGCACGCGGTTCATCACTCTGGCGACCTCAGCGGCCACACAGGGATGCGCAGCGCCTCGATGGGCACCTCGTCCGGACCCAGCGCTTTCCCGCCCGGTGACTGCTGGGCGAGCTTGACAACGTCGGCTGCGTTGACTGGGCCTACGCTGAAACTCTCCTCTGCCGGCAACGGCGTTCCGGCGGCAGCGTCAGACTGTCTGGCAGCGGGGGTGGCGGCGCGTTGACGATGGCGGCGAAGAACTCGCGCAGCTCGTTCCTGCGCTCATCCGGAGTGTCACCAGCCAGGTTCAGCGGATTGCGCCGCTTTCGCCCCGTCAGAGCGTTGATGGCGGACCAGGCCACGCGCCCTCTGGCATCGGGCCCAGCGGCAGAGACAGCCTGAATGGCGTCATCGACAGCCGCTTGTTGGCGCTGCAGGTAGACAGCCGCCAGAGCTGCCTCTGCCTCGCGGGTTGGTCACCTGCTCAAGCGGAGCCTCTCCAGATCTTCCCTCGCTGCCTGAATCGCAGGGTCGTCCTGCCAGACCGGCTGCCCACGTTGAGCCGGTTGCATCATCGGGACTGCTTGCTCCGAGGCGGTTCTGACTGCAGCGCACACTTCCGCATACTCGGCATTCCACGCTTGTCGCCCAGCGCAGTGTTAAAGGCGCTAGCAAAGCAACGCTGCGTATCGGTGGCTCTGAGCGCGCGGTAGTAGCGCCGCGGTGGCCGCTTCGGCGGACGGTAGAGCGGATCGCGAAGGTTGAGGTCGCAGATGAGGAGCCGGTGATCGGACCGCAGAGCCAGCGGCTTGATGGTGCGGCAGTTGACGGCGCGACGACGCTCACGGAAACGCACGAGCACGTGGTCGAGCTGTGCTTTTCTCCGGGTTGCGTTCCTGCCACGCGCGTTCCGTCGCCTCCGCTTGCAGCCCACGAAGGTTGCGAGACCGCTCAGTGGCTTGCGGAAGCGGGTGTGTGCCAACACCATGTCCTGCCTCTCCAGGAAGTCCTCCAGTGCCTCGGTGTTGTTGTTCCCGCGTGGCGTCACGAACAGCGACCTCTCGGACCTACGCAGGACTGCGTTCAGGTCTCCGAGGACGACCGCTGTGTCACGCTGCGCCATCGCCTCTACCTGCACTGAGAGCTGCTCGAAAAACTCTTGAGCCTCGTCAGGGCGTGTGGCAGGGCGCGCGTACGCGCAGAACAGGCGAGCATTCCGACTGCGTAGCCGGACGTCGATCCGAAGCAACCGGGGGGACAGGGAGACGCAGCGACAGCTCTGCTGCAGCCTCGGCCCGATCAGCGCTCCAACTCCTCCACTGCCTCGCTGGTCCGCAGAAGTATAGTAGAGGGTCCACCCGGCGCCCAAGTCCTCACAATGAAGTCCCGGGTCGGCCTTGATAGACACCTCCTGCAGCGAGATGATGTCGCCAGCACCCCTCTACGCCAAGCAGCCTTGAGAGTGCGGCAGTTCAGCGTCCCGACCCGAAGCATGCCCTGTGGTACAGCTTGGGCTCGATGCAGTTGAGCCTCACGGTCCCCGGCGCCACCCGGAGGATCCGAGTGGACCCGCGCGACAGCTCGACGGGCGGCGCCACGCAGCCGGCCTCATCGGTTCCGCTCAACACGCCGACGGGCGCTCCGCTGCCCTCGCTTGGTCCTGCCGCATTTGGCCGCCGCAGCAGTTAAGCGCGGCTCTCCGCTCTGACCACGAGGAGGTAGCGGCATTTATCTGCACCGTGGTGCAAATAAATTAAGACAAATGCAAATAAATATTATAATGTTGAACATAAAGGCAACAAAATGAAAATGACGACACGAGTTTTTAAAGTTTTCGAAGCGTTGTTAGTATATGTGCGGCCTTACTTTTTGTATTGAATAAGTTTGAAATATTTTTTTCGTGTTGAGAAATAAATTAAGGCTCGCTTTCTGGTTAGCGGTAGTGCTAGTGGTTACTGTTGCAGTGCCTTTCCATAGCAGCAGGGCCTTTAGCACCAAGGGCTTAGCACAGATGGGCTCCAGCTAAGCACATGCAGCATCTTTTGCCCCCACCCCTTTTGGATTTGCACTTGTTGCCTTTGGTACGGACGTTTTGTACGTGAGGCTGTTTACTAATGGAGTAAATCTAGCAAAAAGCCACTTCCAGCTTCCCTTCGTGAATTCGAAAACAATTAGTCTGGCTCGCCAAAGTGCATAGAAAATTAATGCATGCAGCTACTCTGCATTTGCGTGAATGGCAGCTAACCGCTATTACAGCGTAGTGTAGTCATGCAGTCCGGTTTCAATGTTAATCATCCTGCATATTTGCTACATGTGGACAGCAGGCAGAATACACAATATACGGAAACTCGCGGACAAGCCATCATCGCCCTGGCTGGCAATTTGGTGATTTTGCGCAGATGCTTCGCATCAACCATATATAGTTGTCGGCTTGGATTTCAACACAGCCAGCGCTGGCCCGAGCGAGCTGCAGCTGTCCCACACCGCTCAAATTCTAACCGCCAACAAATGTGCGATGCGGGATTGCTTTTTTAGGCCTCGCAGTATTTGAGCTCTCGGTCGGAAAATATGGTGGCACATCTGGCGGCCGGCACATCTGCTTCTGTATTAGATGAAATTTGACTGCTTTAAGCTGCGCTTGAGCAAACAGAAATTCATAACAGTAGAAGTCAACGCTAAGTGCAGTGTCTGGCTTCAGGAAGCCGAAACTGTTATTGATTTCGTCCTGCGAAATCGGACCTGCTCAATAGAAAAGCAGTGAGAATATATGGCGGGATTGGCTAAAGAAGAACCTATATTGTCTGGTGGCTTTTTAATAAATAATAATACTTAACGCTTTACTTAACCACAGAGCGCCTTGGCTACTACCGCAAGTCAACTAGGCGACAGTCAACCTGCAGCCAGACGACAATTTTGCTGTTATACGTCAGTTCCACTGACTCCGGAGCACGCGTGTCCACGACCGTCTCATCATTAGGTACTGAGGTACACTGTGCGAGTACCTCCTGCGCACACTGGGCCCTGGGGGTAGGCCCTTATTGGCATCCATGCAGAGAGAGGTCACTGGTGCGAGAGACGGACGGACGAGTTACCGCTGAGCAGTCCTGCCGGGCAGTTGGGTTACTCTGACCGATAAGGAACAACCAACTGAAAGGCTGATCAGTTTTAAGCATCGGAAACACCCAAGTACTAAGTTAGTGCAAGCAATGCGAAAGTGCTTCCCATGCCAGTGTGGGTTGGCCTTCATCAATAATGCACGCCCTGCGGCAGGACAAACCGCCAAGTCGGGCCGCCCCCCAGCCGCTGAAGGCCCAGCGATCTGTGCACAGCTTTGTGTTGAACAGCTGGAATTCATTGCGCAAAATGGGGATCCCGGGCGGAGGGCCTTAGGGCAGCGGGTCCCAGATGTTGTTTGCCATTTATCTATTGCCAGTTTGGCATCCCAAGAGGACTGACGGAGGCCAGAGGCTTTAGGAACTCGGTGGGGGGGACGCCCGATTATTGGCAGGCTGATCGGGGGTCGGTGGTCTGAGTATCGACTCAGCATCGACGCCTTCGCTCATGAATTATTCATTGCCGGGTCTTCTGGAGGCAGCAGCAAAACTTGAAATCCACTGGAGAGAAACTCCGTCTCCCCCGGGGCCGCTTGTCGCCACGCGGCTCCCGCAGTTGAGCCGTCGGGTTTTTTTCGACCATTCGGCCAAAAGAAGAGGAATTTCTTCCCCTCCGGACCGGCCAGTCTGCGGCATCCGCTCTCTGGAAATGGTGAGACGGGTAGAGAGCGGAGGAGAGGACTCAGGCGGGAGAGAATGGGTTTACCCAGCTGCCAGGAGCCAACTGGATTCAAGCGGATGGCAGAAGGGGAGAGAAAAAAATGGGAAGAATTGAGTGAGCCGGCCGGAGCTTGAGTAGATTTTTTGGGGGTCTCATTTTCCCCCTCCTTGGCTGGCTCTCGTCTCCCCTCTCACACGAAGCTGCGGCAGGCTGAGGGGCTCAGTTTAAAAAGCCCAATGCTGCATCTTGGGGAGGGCTGAGCTGCCGCCTGAGATGAGCCACGACGAGGAGCTGTTGGTCCCCGCCGCCCCCGGCTTCGAGGTCTGGCGCCTGGTTCTGGTGGGCCGCCTGATCCTCAACTCCGCAGCCATCGTGCTCAACCTGCTGAACTGCCTGCTGCTCAGGAAGCTCTGCCGGAAGCGCCGCGCCCACACCAGCCTGCTGAGTCTGCTCTACCTGAGCTACGCTGAGCTGGGCTTCACTGTGACCTCCCAGCTCTTCTCGGTGCTGTTTCTGGCTTCGCACACCGGCGGCCGAGACGACCACAGCCGAAGCAGCCCGCCTGAGCACCAGAAGTTCTTCGTGCTGGTCGCCCTGGCGAGCTTCGGCAGCCTGAAGCACAGCTCGCTGTTCGTGCGCCAGTGGTGGCTCGTCTGCCTCGTCTGCCTGCACGGCGTCGCCAAGCGCTTCCGAGCGCTGGCCCACCGCCTGGCCGCTCGGCGCTTCGTGCGCGGCCTGTACAGCCTCTGCCTGCTGGTCGGGGCCAGCTTCGGCCTCGTCCGTCTGGTGGCCGAGAAGATCCCGGAGTACTTCCGCAAAGACTACATCAGCGAGGAGCAGCACGAGCTCATCCACCGAGTGCTGTACGTTCTGGAGTTCGGCGTGCCGCCGCTCCTGGCCGTGCCATGCGTGGCTGCGCTGGCCGCCCTGGTGGCCTGCGCCTGGCGACGGAGCCCCGCCTGCGAGACGGGCGATCAGCAGGCGGAGGGGGACGCCGACTTATCGGTTTCCGCCGCCCTGCAGCAGCAGCAGCAGCAGCAGCAGCAGCAGAGGTTGACTTGGTCGTGGCGCAGCTCACAGGTGGTGCTCATCATCGGGCTGCTGTTCGTGGTGCTGCAGGGCCCGCTGATCCTGCTGGACCGGGTGGGCGCGGAGTCGCCGCTGTTTATCAACCTGCAGGACCTGGTGATCTCGCTGTTCAGCTGCAGCTACTTTGTGATCTTCTGCGCCACCAGCGCCGCATTCCGAAACAAGCTGGCGGTGATGTGCACCTGCACTGTGACCGCGGCACAGCTGAGAGAGACACCACCGTGCTGGACAGCGCCTGTGAGATGGTGCCCAGCAACAGAATCTGAGCGCATTCCTCATCGAGAATATGAAAAGTCGTCGGAATTCTAAGACGGTTTCCCTGCCCGCTGATTTGCTGACTTGCTGACCTTAACTGTCCGGCCACCAGTTTGCAATCCACGGCATTGGTATAATGCGCGAGTTGGAATCTGAATATGATTATAAATGCACCTTGGCACCGTATCAAATGCTTCAAGCAGTACACTCTGTGACTCTCTGTGTTGTCAGTCTAGCAACTCTTCTGTTAGTTGAAATAGGCTTTGCTATCTTAAAGATTAACCGTTTGTACTTTTGGGGTGTCGCGATTCCTCTCTGCCCCCCCCCAATTAACTAAGACTCAAAGCACATTTGCCCCATTGGTTAGAGAGAAATCGAAACCACAAGACTAATAAATAAACGGCCTCAGAAAACCCAGTTTTTAACAGCACAGCTGAGTTGCGCTTTGATATTTTTGTATTTTCTGGTGGCTCATAACAACTACCACCATTAGTAAGCATGGTCACCGACCACAAGCAGTGTGAGGCGAATTGGCACGGCTTCCACTTTGTACTTCTAAGGGCATGATCTGATTTGACGGTTGCATGATCTGATTTGACGGTTGCATGATCTGATTTGATGGTTGCATGATCTGATTTGATGGTGCATGATCTGATTTGATGGTTGCATGATCTGATTTGATGGTTGCATGGTCTGATTTGATGGTTGCATGGTCTGATTTGACGGTTGCATGATCTGATTTGATGTTGCATGATCTGATTTGATGGTTGCATGTCTGATTTGACGGTTGCATGATCTGATTTGATGGTTGCATGATCTGATTTGATGGTTGCATGATCTGATTTGATGGTGCATGATCTGATTTGATGGTTGCATGATCTGATTTGATGGTTGCATGATCTGATTTGATGGGCATGATCTGATTTGATGGTTGCATGATCTGATTTGATGGTTGCATGATCTGATTTGATGGTGCATGATCTGATTTGACGTTGCATGATCTGATTTGATGGCTCATCACAAGTGATGCATTGTGGGCGATCTCCAAAAGCATTGTGTGAGAGAGTCAGGCTGATTTGGGTACACACGAACTTAGACTAAGTTGGCCTTCCGACTGGTATTTTACTTATATATTCATTTAGCTGCGACAAATCAATATCGGCAAACAGATGTACATGGCAGATGTACATATCTGCAAACCAACTATCCA